>JAUUDW010116129.1:0-15439 GCA_032361385.1 Panulirus guttatus | reverse complement strand
CAATTTTCCAGGAATACTCAACAAACTTATACCTCTATAGTCTGAACACTCACCTTTATCCCCTTTGCCTTTGTACATACATTTCGCCAATCCGCAGGCACTTCACCACGACCCATACATACATTGAATATTCTTACCAACCAATAAACCCGTTTCTTAATAAACTCAATTGCAGTACCATCCAGTCCCGCCTCCTTGCCGAATTTCATCATCCTCAAGGCTTTCACCACCTCCTCCCTCCCCCCAAACCACTCTCCCTAACCCTCTCACTTCGCACACCACCCCAGCAAATGTACCCCAGATCAACCACTCTATCATCAAACACACTGAACAATTCAAGATACTCACTCCATCTCTTCCTCAGTGCACCACTACTTGTTATCACTTCCCCCCTTGTCCCTTTCACCGATGTTCCCATTTTGTTCTTTTGTCTTACGCACATTATTTACCTCCTTCCAAAACATTTTTTTTATTTTCCCTAAAGTTTAACGATACTCTCACCCCAGCTTTCATTTCCCCTCTTTTTCAACTTTTACACTTGCCTCTTGACCTCCTGCCGCTTTATCTTTTACATCTGCCAGTCATTTGCACTACTTCCTTGTAAGTCGTTCAAACACCTCTCTTTCTCTTTCAATAACAACTTTACTTCTTCATCCCACCACTCACTACCCTTCCTAATCTGCCCACCTCCCACCCTTCTCACGCCACTTGCATCTCTTACACATGCCATCACTGCTTCCCTGAATACATCCCATTCCTCACCCACTCCCCTCACTTCATATGCTCTTACCTTTTGCCATTCTAAACTCAATCTCTCCTGATGTTTCTTCACACAAGTCTCCTTTCGAAGCTCACTTACTCTCACCACTCTCTTCTCGACATTTTCTCTTCATTTTTGAAAGCCTCTAGAAATCTCCACTTTCACCTCCACAAGACAGAGGTCAGACATCCCACCTGCAGTAACTCTCAGCACATTTACATTCATAAGCCTCTCTTTTACACGTCTATCAATTAATACATAATCTAATAATGCTCGTTGACCATCTCTTCTAATCTCATACGTATACCTGTGATTCTCTCTCTAAACCAGGTATTCCCAATATTTAGTTGTTTTTTTTCAGAACACATATCCACGAGCTCTTCACCATTTCCATTTACAACACTGAATACCCTATGTACACCAATTATCCCCTGAACTGCCACATAACTCACCTTTGCATTTAAATCACCCTTCACTAATACCCGGTCTCGTGCACCAAAGCTGCTAACACTCATTTAGCTGCTCCCAAAGCACTTGCCTCTCAAGATCTTTCTCCTTATTACCAGGTGCATTAGAACCAGTAATCAATCATCTGTCACCATCTACTTTCACTTTTACCCACATCAATCTGGAATTTACATCCCACAACACCTGCTTCAGGAGTAGTACTGCTCCTTCCTTAGCTCTTGTCCTCTCTCCAACCCCTGACTTAACTCCCAAAATGTTTCCAAACCATTCTTCCCTTTGCCCTTCAGCTTCGTTTCACTAAGAGCCAGAACATCCAGGTTTCTTTCCTCAAATATACTACCTATCTCTCGTTTCTTAAATCTTGGTTACATGCACACACACAATCAGACACCGCAATCTAATCCTTCGAGGAGGATAAGCACTCCCTGCTTGACCCCAGCATACCACATCGTTCCATTTCACTCTATTCCGTGTGCGCCTTTCAACATCCTGCATGTTCAGGCCCCGACCGCTAAGAATCTCTTACACCCCATCCTTCCACCTCCACTTTGGTCTCCCGCTTCTTCTTGTTCCCTTCACCTTCTTTGTCAATCTTTCCTCACGCATTCGTTCAACACGTCCAAACCATTTCAACACACCCTATTCTGTTCTCTCAACCACACTCTTTCTTATTACCACACAACTCTCTTACCCTTACATTACTTACTCGATCAAACTATCTAACACCACATATTGTTCTTAAACATCTCATTTCCAACACCTCCACCCTCCTCCGTACAACTCTATCTATAACCCAGGCCTCGCAACCATATAATATTGTTGGAACTATTCCTTCAAACATACCCATGTTTGTTTTCCGAGAAAACATTCATACCTGTTTGTATAACTATTAATCTAAAAAGTACCAGGAGATTTTCTACACTCTTGGGGCCACATCACTTAACCCTCAAATGGTGGACATGGTCCAAAATTTCCATAGCGCAATAATCAAAATGATAAAAAAAGAAAGATCTGTATGAAATAATCTATCAGCATTCAAAAGTAACAAAATACACAAAGTTATATTACTACCTTCGTCTGGGCCTGGTCCAGTGATAAATGAGTGCCGAGAGAGGACGTGAATGATGAGTCTGAAAGCTCCTAATCTGGCAGAAAGGCATGAAAATGATGTTTCTTTGGTCCTGTTGTCTTTGGTTACCAACTGTGCTCTAATCACAGACACAGGTACTACACTGGTACTGTATAACAGTAACATGAATATAAATTGCAAATATTACACCTTTTATTCTAACATTCTGAGTGAAAGAGAGTGGATGGCAGGCATGGGAACTAAACTGAAAAATTTCTTTCTTTTTTTACACTAAACATGCTATGTTAATTCCACACACTTTCTTATTACATACGTAGGCTCAGTGCTGGTTATGAGTAACATGGATACAAGTTGAAATATTACACTTTTCACAGTTCAAATAATGCGAGTTCAAAGAGTCCAGATGTCAAGCATTCAAAGCATCTTTCACTCCATCCTTCAACTCCTTCTTTGGTTTCCCCACTTTTCACTGTTACGTTCACTTTCAAAATGTATACCCTCATAGTAACCTTCTCCTCACTCATCCTCTCCATATGTTTAAACCATTTCAGCACATCTTCAGCTCACAAATAATTCTCATTACTGCCATACCTCTCTCTTATCCTATTATTTCTCATTTCATCAAAAGTTCTAACACTAAATACTGTCCTCAAACATTTCACTTCCAACACATCCAACCTCTTTTGCACTTCTTCATCAAGGGCCCATGCCTTGCAACCACAAAATACTGTTGGGACTGCTATACTAACAAACATACTTATCTTTACCCTTACAGACAGTGACCTTTCTGTCTACACACTCCTTAATGCACCCAGGACCTAAGCCCCTCTCACCCACACACAGCTTACTTTACCTTTCATGGCTCCAACTGCAACCATATCCATAGGTATATAAAACACTCCACTTTTCCAAGCTCTCTCCTTTGAAACTCACACTCCAACCAACATGTCTCTCTCCCCCTGCATAACTTGAACTTAATATTATTCACATAAAACTGTTTCCTTTCACACATTCTCTTTCATACAAAGAAGCAAGCTCCTGCAGTTTCTTACTAGAATCTGCCACCAAAGCCATATCATCAGCAAACAGTAGCCGACTCACCTATCAGGCTCTCCCCAACCACAACAGACTGTAGACTTGCCCCTCTCTCTATGACCCTTGCCATCTGCCTAACCACCCTATCCACAAACAGAATAAACAGTCACAGTGACATCAAACACCCTGTCATAGACCCACCTTCATCTCTTCCTACTTGCATACACACAATCTCTAATGCCTCGGGTTACTTTCTTTCTACATCATGCATTTGCAACACATTCCACAAAGCAGCTTTATCAACCTAAAAGCTTTCTCTAGATCCATGAATGCAACATACAAATTCCGTTTCTCTACGTATTGTTTAAAAAAATTTTCAAACCAAACATCTGATCCACATATCCTCATCTAATCCTGAAGCCACAGTGTTCCTCCATAATCTGATAGTTTGTGCCAGTCACCAACCTCTCAATCCCCTCTCCCATACCATTTACCAAGTATACTTAACAGTCTAATACCACTGTAATTACAGTGGGATAATCCCCCTCCTCCCTTGTCTTCTCTTTTTCCTTGCTTTCGTGTATCCTTCCAGAAAGATTTAATTAAATTCTATCTCTCTGGTAAGTTTCAGACAGACAACTCCAACATTAAAAGGTTTGGTTCACCTACTTGGGCTTTGAACTCAGCTCTCATTTACACCAACTAACCAAAGTTCATATATATCATTTTAGTCCTTATCTGCAACTGCTTAATATACCCATCTTCTCTGTGCCAGTGGTGGAGCTCATCAGCATTCTCAGCCTCATGTGTAGTTTCCCATTTTGTTCCTTGCCTCCAACAAGTTTACTTCTTTCATGCACTTCCTCTGTCACATACAAACCTCTGAATTCTTCAAGGTAACTAAGTTAATCAGCCTGCTTTATTACAACCTGGTTACTTAACTAGTTTTTGAATACATCTACTGTTTGTCCATTGTCATCTCATTTAATTTTCCCTATTCTTCTTATTTCTTTAACTGCTAAATGGCAGGCATGGTGATGAAAGTTAATCAAAGGGTGCACAAAAAATGAGATAAACATGCAAAAGTAGAGATGCTCAAAGTTATGTGACTATCTCTGTACTGGCCTGGTCCTGTGTTAAGCAAGGGGAAGGAAAGGGCATAAATAACAGATCTGACTGCCACTAATAAAAGGGTAGGAGGTGAGGTGGTGTGTCTTTTTCTCAAACATGTTGACACTCAACTCTTACTTCTTACATAAGCACAGAGCTGGCGGTGAATGACATTAAAACATTTAGAAGCATTATAGTACACAAACTTAAAATGAATACAAGGAGGGAGATTGGCTGACACATGTGAAGAGGAATACAGGAATCTTTATTTCTCTCTCTTGAAATTGGTTTCACATACAACTCTTATTTCATAAAGACACAAATCACAGGAAAAAAAAAACTTATTCTTATTTGCCTCTTCTTTTACTCTTGCCCACATGTTCATTTTAGTTTCCTCAATGTAGCATTTCATGAAAGACATACACACAAAAATATCACTTAATACACAAATAAAAAGGTGATACCTCAAATAGCAGGGTAACCAGGTGCAGTCTAACAGCAAACTTTGTTGCCAGGACGGATGAGCACAGGTGTTCTACAGTCTCCTGTGGGGAATGTGTGCTTGTTGACAGCAACTGTCCAGCTTGACTGCTAATCTGCAAAGAGAAATATGCCTCATAAACTTAAGAAGTAATTCATTAATATCCCTACAGCTAATTACATACTAGCTAACACTTACACAGTCCCACTTTTCACTAATTCTTAAGAAGAACCATTCCTGGAGAATATCTGCTAGAAAAAGGAAAAGTGGACTTGACCTCTGATTCCTTATATATTTCATAATAAGAGATATGCAGGGCTATTGCATTTTAAGCTCACCTTATCTTACCTCTCCTTCCAGTCCCAAGAGTCCTTTCAAGAAGTCACTTACATCCATGAGTGGGACCAAAGTTCACAGAGTGTATTGAAGCTGAATGTATGTGTATAAGTGAAGAATGCAGGAGCAACTGAGCAGTAAATGTTCTTTGTCTTCATTATGGTAGTTTTATCATGAGCATAAAACGTTTTAAGATATAAGGAATCATTGTTTGCAATGTTGTTCTGACTGGTGGTGTTCTGAGCATACACAAGAAAGTAACTTAAGATTGTTTGGGGAGTGTGATCTCTGATGGTTGACTTGTGAGGTGGTATTCAAAAGTAAATAGCGAGAACAGTGCTTTGGTGATAGTCCAGGCATTTCAGTATGTATATGTTTTGTCAGTGTTGTGTTTGTTGGGGTAGGTGATCTTTGAGTATGGACTGCTCAAGTGTAAAGCAAGGGTAAGCTTCATAATTCTATTATGGGTTTAGTTATGGAACAGCTTGGATGGGAAGTATCTAGCACTACTGCAAGGAGCTATATGCTGAGAACATTGAGGTGGGATTGCACTGGGAAGATTCTTGTTTCACTGTGTGAGTGCTGAGTGTCTGGGGTAGTATGGCAACCAGTGACTGTTCAGAGTGCTCTATTCTAAATAGTTTATAGAATTGTTATATTTGCTTTTGACTGGGTGGAGGACAAGGTATATAAGCTGTTTTTTCACTTGGAGCAGATAAATCATTTAATGAGGATACAAAGGGATTCTTTTTCTCGTCTACATCTGGGAAAGTCAGTGTTCTGAGTGCATTTAGTTTGGTTGTTGCTTTTGTGTTGATGTTTCAAGTGTAGGGTGTAAATGTTTTGTGCATTGTATGTGATGCCCAGAATAGCTTATGTTTTATTTAGTGGGGGTGATTGGCCATTCAACGTGAAGGGAGGGTGGAGGTTTGATATATGTCTGTCTGGAGTTAAAATGATGACCGAAGAAATCTGTGAAGATGCAGACATTCTGTTCTGGGTGAGACAGTTCCAACAGCATGATGTAGTGTTGCATATTTGTTGTTGGTTCCATGGTGTCAGAGTGCTGTGTTGTGATTGTAAGCTCATCTGCATATGAGACAAACTTCATACTGTGGTATGCAGGAGGTAATGGAAGGTCATGTAAGAAATGACTGAAGAGGGCTGGAGAAAGAACTGCCCTTTGGGAACTCTACTGTGGAGTATTTTGTTAGCCAATATTCTAACAGCATAATGTAATCTACCTTTTTTGCTGTTTGTGCAGTATCTGGGTGCTTTGATGTGATTGTGAGGCCATCTGCATATGTTTACAACCCTTAAGTTTTAAAAATATATCAATAATGTACATTACGAGAGATGTGGAAGAAACAACCACAAAACATCACAAGATATCAAAAAAGAAGTCAAAAAATGTGATGAAGTTCTTTGATAGTATAACAGTGATAGATGAACAAAACAAATGACTGAAGACACAGTTTATGTACCCAAAGTACAAAAATTCAAAATGTTGTATGATAGAAAATGTTCACGAGATGGGACCCTACATGTGTAATACTCCTCCATACAGCACAAATAAGTAATCACAATGAAGAGGTAGGTTAAGTACAAAAAGACTGAAGAGGGTAGAAGAAAGAATTGTTCTCGGGTGTACTCCACCGTAGATACTGAGTATTTTGGAGGTGAAGGCCTCTGATATTGAATACAGTTTGAAGAATTAGTTTGTGTCAGTGTTACTGGCAAGAAGTTCAATCTATTTTTTCTACAGGCTGTTAAAAAGCACTACTTTGGTCCCAAATGTTCTTCATATAAGTAACGAAATTTAAGATGGCATTTTTGGAAGAGTGTGCCTTTGTATATTAACAATTACAAAACAAAGAATTTAAAAATACTTGAAATACTAATAAAAAAATGTCAGCATAGGGCTCAGCAAATGAGAAGCATCAAGAAGTTTTACTGCACCAAGATAACTGTCTTCATAACTTTCAGGAACTCTTCCACTCACCTTCCATAACTTACTGAAGAACTTTCCACTAAAAATTGTAGTTATATCTTTTAAATAACAAACCAACACTGGAATCACTTGCAAACATCCATTCACATTGCCATCATGTTCTTTATGTCAAAATAAAAAGCCTGTTGTCTTCAGCCAAGCCCCAGATCTTAGCAAATACACCTCTAATAAATATGGGTACTTCAATAAATGTAAATTATTTTTACTTAATAAACTAAGAAATAAATCCGTGATCAGTAAGTCGCATGGATCTGTTACCTGTTTTCTTATAACTAACTTCCAAATGACAATCATATTCACTTGCCTCTAAATTCAGCATATGTGATAACTTACCTGGATTATTAGCATATTAAGCATGCTGTCTCTCCAAAGGGCACCATTACGAGTAGCACAGGTTGTAAGTAGTTCACAGACTTTGTACACCATTTGTGGCTGAACGTCTAGCTGACTCAAACACCCTTCCAATACACATTCAGTAAATTTATCTGAAAAAGTAAAAATAATTTTAACTCACAAATCAACATACTTCAACTGGGATAAAATAATCCTACTTGATCTAAAATCATAAAAATGAATTTGTGTATTCATTCTTTTCAGGTATGTTAGCCATTTTCCTCATTAGCAAGTTTGCACTAGGAATAGAAAAAGAAATGGCCTCATTCGCTCACATCCACTCTCTAGCTGTCAAGTATAATCCATCAAAACCCATGTAGCAGTAATGGGAAACAGGGCAAGTCTGAGGTGTTTGGTTGTGAACAGAGGGCTGTGGTTCTGATGCATTACACATAACACCTAGAGAATGGATAAGAATATGTGAGGCCTTCTCTTTGTTTATTCCTGATGCTAACTAGCTAATGTAGGATATTGTGAATAATGCCTCAAGCTCTCTTACCCAAATAATTTCCATTTTTCCAAAAGCCTTTGCTAATTTCTAAACTTGCCTCCACCAAGTAACGATAAGACATCCCACCAGCTGCATCCATCAACAGATTCACATCCAAGTGTCTCTTCTGCATATCTATCAATTACCATGTAATCCAGTACTGCCTGCTTTCCAACTTTCCTAATCATCTATATATACTTAAGTTTGTCCCTCTTTTTAAACCATGTATTCCCAGCAACCAGCACACACTTCCACAAATTGTTCATTTCCATTCACATCTGCAAAGCAAATACCACATGCCCTTCAAGTACACCCTATACTGTAACATTAATCACTTTCAAATTCAAATCATCCATCATCAGTACCTTATCTCTCATCAAAACTGCTGAAACGTTCCCTTAGCTGCTCAAAAACACGCTGCTCCCAAAACACCTGTACTCTTCCTTAGTCCTCTTGGGGCCAAATACATAAGCAACAATAATTATCCACTCCTTGTAATCCACTTTCACTTTTACCCACAACAGTCTGGAGCTCACTTCCTTACACACTTTCAAACATTCCCACAATTCCTCCTTCAGCTGAATTGTTACCCCTTCTTTAGCTCTTGTCCTCACATTTAACCCCTGACTTTACCCCAAAGACTTTCCTAAACCATTCTTTCCCCTTACCCTTGAGTTATGTCTCACTCAGACCTAAAACATCCAGGTTCTTCTCTTCAAACATACTACCTATCTCTCCTGTCTCATCTTATACCACACACATTCAGACACCCAAGCATAAGCCTTCAAAGATGATGAGCATTCTTGGCTAGCTCTTTCTGTTCCAAATCAATATCAAACTTTACAATGTCATGTGGATGTGGATAGGGTGCTGTGGTTCTGGTGCATTACACATGACAGTTGGTGTATGCATGTGAGCAAATGTGGCCTTTCTTTGTCTGTTTCCCGGCGCTAACTCACTGATGCAAGGAGCTGGCGATGCTGTTTCCTGTGGGGCGGGGTGGTGCTGGGAACATATGAAGGTGAGCAAGTATGAATATGTACTTGTGTATATAAGAATAAGTGTATGTATATGTACGTATATGTATATATTTCCTGGCGCTACCTCGCTAACACGGGAAGCAGCGATCAAGTATAATAAATACTATAATAATGTGCATATATGTATATACGTGAGTATGAAAAAAAAGTTATCTCATATACCCCTTCTGCAGGATATACTGCACTGTTCTTCAAACTATTGTATTTCAACCAAAATTTCAAATAATGTAATACTTTTCTTGGCTTTACTCTTCTTGAAAAGTCACATACATTACATACTGTTCTCTTATTACAATCCTTAACCTCCAAATTACCATAGCATGGGTTCTATCCATTTACTTACCAAGGGTTTCCTTACTTAATGGCTCATCATCTACTTCTTTCTGAGGCTCAGGTGGGGGCTTATTAACTACACTGCGCTGACTAGTACTGCTTGCAGACACTTGTGCATTTTCTCCTAAAGACATGGCAATAGCTTGAAGCATCTGGTCTTCTTCTGTTAATTCCATATCTCCAGTACCTCCAACCTGACAAGGTGTGAGAATACATTTACCACCTAGACTTTGTTCAACATCATCACTGGGTTCAGCTGAAATCATTTTCAATAAACTGTTATCTTTCAGTGTAAAACAGCATAAAAGTTGTTCATACTTACACCAGCAACCTGGTCCATAAGAGGGTTCATTAGTAAGTACTCTGTGGCTTGTTGCAGAGTGTGAGTTTGTGCAACTGCTTCCATACATCTTTCCCGTGCAAAACCCATATCCATCAGAGCTTGCAGATGTAGCTGGTTCACCTCAGAATCTGCTGAAGTCTGGCTTGTTGTTTCTGGAGGTGCTGGAGCTGTAGACGGTACAGATGATGCCGTAGCAGTTGTAGCACTGCTTGCTGTGGTGGTAGTAACAGCAGTACTGCTGGTGTTTGTATTAGTGGTGGTTGTGGTTGTAGTTGTACTCGTGGATGTAGTCTCTTTCTCCTTGGCAAGGCGTTCATGTATGATTGCCTCACCTTTGATGATGGAGCAAAGGATAACCAAAACAGATTCAGATATACGAACACCGTATGACTTCAGGGGTTTCTTGTTCCACAATTTCATTACCGACTCAAAAGCAACCTGAAAGGGGGGAATAAGTATTACTTTTGAGAAATAGGATTCACCTTTTACTAGCTTCTCCATTACATCAAATTATTATCTACAACTTTTATAACAAAGTATCAAATAACTTAACACAAAAAATCTATATATTTTCACCAAATAAAGTTAAGTTTCCTCCTGAAAGCAGCGCATTAGACAAATTCACATTTGGTAAACTTAATAATTTATGGGAGACGGAATCCATGATATGGACAGAAGCAGGCCTCCTACCCACTTGTCACCACAGCAATACAATGCATGAGCTGCATCAGCTGAACCGTTCACACCATAACAATGCAATGCACAGGTTGCCTAGACCACCTTGCTCACCTCACTCCCTAGCTCAGCCTCTTGCTGTCATCTGACAACCAAACAGCACCTAACAACATACCTAACTTATCTAAACTTATAACAGGTAATATCTTTTATCAGTTATGATAAAAATAATGATTAGAACAGATTTAAATAAAATTGTTAAGAATATCAGAAAGTGTCTAAGATAATTAGAACCACAAGAGGACACACACCTTGAGACGACCAACACAATCTGTGATGGGTGGCAACCAAATTCCCTAAAAAAACATTTATTACTACTTCTCTGGCAGCTTCCAGTAGTTATCAATGGGATAAAATTTTGACTGATGAAAAGATGTCTGGATAAGTATTACAATATCCAGAGACTGATGAATGTTTGTACAACTTCAGAGAATCAGACCAAGTATGACCAAAATCAACTTGCGATTACAAAATAAATTTTCAATAAATATATATAAAAGGAAGTATGGATGTATGTTTTAAAACTTCATGTAAATAATCTTGTCAACTACAACAAAATGGAATATGATTTAGTAGTGCTTATAGCTAACATACAAAGTTCAAAATGTACATGTGAATCAAATTATGGATGCATTAATTAGATACCATCTTCAACTTGAAAGTATAAGATTCATGTATTATTGTAAGTAACTGTACAATTTGTCTAAATTTTTTCATTAACAAGGATACTAATTTGGAAACTAAAGATCAGATCATCATCCCATAACCAGTTCCATAGATGAGGGCTTAATGAGTCTTTCTAATGAATAAACTATAATCATCAAAAAATTTTTATTCATACTTTCCAATTCCTTCACAAACACCTAATATTTTTCAAATGATTAGAATGACTGTTTCACAAATTCCCAAAATAACGTTAATATAATCATTATACTGGTAAATGTTACATCAGATAGCTTTCTGCACACTTTTACCAAAAGTTAGTAACTAATAAAGTACACCATAGTCAAAAGTTTCACACTCTTGACATCACTTATATGTATATTTCCTCAACATGCAAAATTACCATGGTATCTTTAATCATAGTCCTAATCAGGGCAGATTATAAAACCCAACTTGGAGGGCAGACTACAGTGACTCCATTGAGTTTGGATGTTAACTGTTTACACTAATTACTTCAAATCTCTTATGATGCTGCTTCCTCTTTGTTTTGATAAAAGGCATCTGAAATACATCTAAACTTACCTTCTGAATATGGATAAGGAACTTAAGAGGGCTGAAAGGTTGGTAACCAGGTTGTGAGGACTTTGCAGGGAGAGAGTTTGGGGAATCCAACATAGTGCGTGGGTTGACCAATCGCTCCAATAAGAAAAGCCAAGTGTCCAAGAATTCTCCTGTACCTTCAGGCAACTCCCCAGAATCCAATCCATCCTGTCCCTGCAAAGTGCCTCCTGCACTGATAGCCCATTCGAATGTGTCAAAGAAGGCTGAAAGTAAAATCATGCTATATTAATGAAGACATCAGCAATGAAACTATGCATCCTGCATTAGCCATCACATGTTAAGTACTTGCACTAAAAGAAGTAATAAAGTTGTGAAAAATCAACAAAATCTGACAACCAAGCCAGTATTGGAAGCCCTAGTTTATAATACAATTATTTTCCTGGAAAACTTGTTGCAAGTCAGGGCCTCATAAATCCCACAACTGAAACCCAATACAGTATACATTGCAGCGGCAGCAACCTGGATGTGTGTGCATGTGCGTATGTGTGCGTGAGCGTGTTTGTGTGTGTGTGTGTTCCTGAGCAAAATTTTCTATATCTAGCTCTTAAGAATGGAATACAATTGAAACAGCTTATAAACAATTACCATGATCTCTCAGCATAAAATTTTGAAGATAATGAAAACTACTAATAAAATGGGGTGATGAGGGCTTAAGGAAATGGATTAGCATGGAGTGGAGTGAGAGTTACTGAGATGGAAAGGTGGGTGCACTGGGCTTGCCAGCAACACTCCTTTATCAATCACTGTCTTTAAATACTAGAGCACTCTTTTGCTGTCTCAGTAGTAGCAAAGGTAGCCTCCCCAGTTAAGCATATTACACAAAATGTGACACCTCTTTTACTACTCAAACCACTCCAAAAGATTACTCCTGATTTGTTTCACCTACATAACTCTTTAAGTCATTATAAAAGGACTTGGTCTTTTCAATTCATTTTTGCTGTCTGTGACAAGTTCCTGTGGTTGTGGTCTTTACCCAAACACCATACAAATTTTACATTTCTGCAGCCACAATGCTCCTTCCCTCACGCATTAGCTTCGTCTGTAATCTTCTATCTTTCTGATGATGGTCACAGTTGAGTGAGCAAGAACCAAGGACTTGGCCAAAGCAATGTGTTTCTCAACATCACTGAATCTCCTAAACACCTCTAATCTTATCCAAATTTCTGCCCTTATGTCCAGTACTCTTCTATGTAACTTTGACACTCTTTGCAAAGGTACTGAAAATTGCCAAATTTTTTCTTTTTTCATGATGAAGGCTCCAGTCATGGACAAAAGTCCAAGCCAGACCTCAATCGAAATACAAAGAGGACTATGAACGGTAAAAAGAAGAGTCAGGGGAAAGCATTTACAAATCACTTTTGAAGCAATTACTAACAGAAAAGATGGAAGACAAACCAGCAAAATCAAGTACAGCCACAAAGATGTTTTTGTTTAAAAGCTGACCACCAGCAGGTGGGATGGGAACTAACATGTACATGTATTTCACCAGTGAATGGAATAAGGATCAAGAGGCATTTTGTCATGACATCACTATAAAATGCATGGTCAGTAAAAAAAAATCTTACAATATCCTCAAATAATTCATTATTAGAGGATATGAACATTCTTTACATCAAAACTATGATTTTTCTTAAAACTGGTTGTACTACAAGCACTCATGTGTCATTTCATTTTGTATCCTAATCCTCTAATGTCATAGCAGCAAAATGTTTCAAACTGAAACATCACAAAATTGGGGCTACCAGTGACTTACTAAAATCTTAACATGAAGCTAACGAATAGATACATCAACATGAAAAGGCTGTCACATCACAGAAATTTATCAAAATTTACCTTCCATCCCACACTGAAGATCTAAAGACTAATTCAGGTCAAGTAATCTATTTCAAAGCTTCCAATTTATATAAAGCAGATCAAATGCATACATCTTCTGTCAACTCAAAAATTCTGAAGCTTTGTCCAATGTACCCTAGTTTGTGCTATCATAGAAATCTTAACTACTTTTACTCATTTCTACAAAAATAATTGCATCTGCAAGATACGGCATTTATCATTTAACAAAAAATATGATCAAAGATCAAAGTGTAACAAAATTTCTATTATTAAATTCACCTTTGAGACCTTGAGAGGACACGAAATACTGAAGCATCAGATGATAGGGCATCTTTTTGTCATCAAAAAGCATTGGGTTAGTAAACCTAACAGAGCAGATGAGGAATGTAAGACGAAACTTGGGCACAGGAGAAGCTGGTGGTGGAGTCCAAGATAGCCCTGCATGTAGGAGATTTGCCAAAGCAGATGCTACTGCCCTTGCTGCTGCAGATGGAGGGGTTACTGGAGTTGCAACCTGCTGTCCTCTACGCTGTCGCAAAGGTGACCCCACACAGAGCTAAAAAGGCACAATAATTAGTGGAAGTGTAACAACCTACATATTAAGCGAATCATCAATATACACTTAGTTACACACATCTTTTAAAATCACTCAGCTATTTAAATTTCTGCCATGGAGCCCTGACATCTTTTCATCCTTAAGCAGCATTCTGTCACTTATGAAAATTCAATGCACGTCATGAGGATTGGATGAAATCCTCCCCGACATCTAATGGAGGGCTTAAACCCTTACATCTTCTATTCTTAAATATCAGTAGCAGATCATACTCTTCATGAATGAAACCAATGCAACTCTGCTGCTGACACTGTATTTGTTTTTATCTCTAATTTTTTTGTACATATACACAATTTTACCCCTAACTGGTTCATATGTTCACACTTTAATGATCACCTCTTACTCATGGTTCTTCCTCATCAGAATCCCACTTCTCAAAACCAAGTATTGCACTTCAATGGTGGTGGCTGGCCTTTTTTCCACATTTGTTTGCTGTTTCCTGCATTAGTGAAGTTGCACCAAGAACAGAGAAATGGTCTCACTTGCTCAAGTCCAATCACTCACTGTCATGTACAATGCATAAAACCTAGAGCCATTATCCACAGCCCAGCCCAACAGATCATTCTGTGGTCTCCCAAACAATCATATACCATGTTTCTGTCCAGTGACCAACGATAGCAAATCAGCCACTGTATACCACATCGCTCTGACTCTAACCAATGCATACCTCTGACCTTTCTGAAAGATCAGGACCCCCCAAAAAATTAAAACCTATTTTCTTCCATCCTGACATATCCTAGGTCTTCTTTTCCCCCTTCCTCCCTCTACTTCCAACATGCAAATCCTTTTAATCAGTCTCTCTTTGCTATTCCTCTCCAAATGAACAAACCATTTCAGTACAACTAGCACACTCTCTCTACCATCCCATATCTCTCACAGTCTTGCCTTGTTTGCTCAATCCTTTTCCCTCATGACATTATGCATTGAATAACACTATAGTATATAAAACTGTGAATAATGTATAGATCTGAAAACTATGTAAATAAAATATTATTATCATTATTATCATTATGCATGATCGCTGTTTCCCGCATTTGCGAGGTAGCGCCAGGAAACAGACGAAGAAAGACCCATCCCCCCACAT
>JAUUDW010116020.1:3902-15440 GCA_032361385.1 Panulirus guttatus | reverse complement strand
GTATATGAATATCATACATAATGCTGTTTTGAAGTCGTCAGTGGAATGATTTTTATATACATGGTTGCCATGTTAATTTGTTCTTTATACTCGTGCATATTTAAGGTGTTTTCAACTCTTGTGTCGGTTTACAGTTGGGAGGGAAGAAAGTAGTAATGAGGCATATTTATTCATGTAATGTTTTCCTTGTGTTGTGGTGGCTGCAGAGGTACTGAGTGAGAAGGCAGGCGGGCCTGTGAGTGCTCATCCTGCAGACGTGGATGAGTAGCACACACGTAGCGCAGGACTCGCTCTCCTCCACGACCGGCAGGATCACTTAGGTCTTCTTCCCTCGCGCTTCCCTCGGCAGTGTGTAAGCGCTCGCATACCTCTCCACCACCACCACCGCCACTGCAGAACGAATAGCCACAACCCAGCCATCTGAAGGGACCGGTGTGTCACTTATCTAAACAGTCGAGCACTGAGTTTGTGACGTACGTGCGTACATTCATACTGAGAGGAATTACAAGATAGATTCCCGAGTGTGGTTATCTCAGTGACAGAGAAGACGCATCTTGTAAACCTCGTGTGTGTTTAGTAGGGCTGTCACGCCTGCTTCCTGAAGCAGAGAATACTTCTTCGTGATCAGCTGGGACGCCTTCCGCCCTGCCGGAGGTGAAGCTCGCTCGTAGTATACTGCTGTTCTTAGTGACTTAAGGTGTAACTTTAAGTGAACGTATAAGTGTAGTTTAAGACGACAGTAGCAGTAAGGGAGTTGTTAGTCATGAAGGAGGAAGCAGGTCTGACGGGGCACACGGAGACGCTGCGGGCGCTCAACCTGCAGCCGCCCAAGATCCGTAGCCACCTCGACCTACTGTCCGATCCCTTGGCTCCCCTCCGTGCACCGCCCAACCCCGCCACTGCCCATGCCCGTGTCTCGGCCGCCCGCAGCCTGAGGGGTGTCTTCCAGGCTCGGCTGAACGGGCCGCTGGGCTCCTTGCACCCGCCCCTCGCCCAGAGGGCCCACAACACTCCCGCCTCGGCCAGGTCCCCCCGCTCCGTGAAGCGCCTGTCTGGCCGACACGCTCGGCCGCCCCGGGCCAGAAGCCAGCCGGCCACTGACAAGGAGAACGTGGCCGGCTTCGAGGATGAGGAAGATGAGGGGTTCGAAGATGTGTGGGCGGTGAACGGGCGGGACGAATCGCGGTCCGTGAGCGGTGGGCGTGATGCAGAGGGCACGGACACGAGATGGGCGGGGGACCTTACCCGACTGTCCTCAGCCCTGGACCAGTTGGCCGCACTGTGTAATGCCACACAGCGGCCACAGGGGGCCCAGGCCTCCAACACTACCCCAAGCAGTGCTCCCAACAGTCCAGTCCATCATTCCTACCACCCTCCTCCCAACCCAATGCCCACCACCATCTCCCCGACGTGCCCAGTGCACGGCACCAACGCTCTCCTGGCGCACACGCTGGTTGCCTCCCACTCCACGGGTGAGGGCGGCCGGTCTTCCCCGAAGACGGTCCAGCCGGCGCTTCAGGAGAGCGACTCTGGGGGCAGCTCGGCGGGACATGTGCTCTCCACTCCTCCCTCCCCCACTGGAGGCTCTGGAGGGCGGGAGGTGGCGGGCGTGGCTCGGAGGATGGGCGTGGCCCTCCGTGCACTGGGCGGGCGGCTGGCGGCCTGGAGCAGGGGCATGGACGGCTCCCAGGGGTCGTCGCAGCTGTCGTCGTCCTCATCGTCGTCGTCGTCACCCGTGGCAGGGAGACATTCAGGTAAGTCACGGACGCCAGACCGGCGTCACTTAACACTGTTCCGATGCATTACTCTTACCTGTGGCGGGTGGATGATGCAGGTATAGGCTGGAGTTGAGTGTTACCCGGGGTAGCCACTGGAGAGGAGGTGTCCCCTTGGGTGAGGCTTCCATGGAGCGAATCACGATCACTTTTCAGCGGGAGTCTGTGGTCCTAGCGATGGTGGGGGAGTATGGCTGGTTCACAGGGAGGTCACAGATGAGGAAACTGCTCTTTAAAGTTAGTGAACGTAAAGCGGGGGGAAGGCAAGTCTCTCTCACCCGACCAGAATGTTAAACAAATGGCCAAAAGATTTCGATATATGAATCAGCACTTACACGAGGAGGCAGCCTAGAACTTTCATCTAATCTTTTTAAAGTTTTCACGTGTGAATGATCCTCAGAAATTTGTTCCCGTTTCCCAGATGAATGTAGCTTTTGAAGACCAAAGGGTCTCGGCTGCTCAGACCCGGTCATCCTCGGTAGGCCTGAGGATCCCTTCTTTTTTAACGGCGGAGGCTCTCCTGGAAACCATAAAAAGCCTTAATCAGAACCAGTAAGTTAAACATGGCGACGACGTGGACACCAGAATTGCTGGTCATCTAGTCTCATATTTCCTGGAATTCGTCGTCGGCGAGACAAAAATATTCCTTAAAGTAGTTGAGGTACTTGGCCACAACTTATTTGCTTAGGATCAAGCTTATTTTAAGTTTCCTTCTAGCAGAAATTAACTCAGCAAGCCATGAAAGCCAAGCTGAGAAAGCCAAGCTGGTCCTGTGCTGTTGTATTCTCAGCCCCGACATTCTGAGTTCCGCCGGGCGGAACCTGTCCTGTTGTGTCCTCATCTCTCAGCTCCGACCCGTGTTGGAGCCCGCGCCGTGAACGTAATTTCATTAGAATCTCCCTCAGCAGTACGCGCCTTTTCCCACGGATGCCTGTGGTCAGAGACTCGTGGCATATCGGGCTCCAAGGCTGCAGGCAGGTCCAAAATAGCTGCCAGGCCCCAAGGCCAGCCATCTGTATCTCGATCCCTTTCGGATAGAGAACCTAATGGCAGTTGCCAGTCTTGATTATCGCCGGAATTTCTTCATAAATTTATTTCGTTCCTGGTTAGAGTGATGATGATAATGAGAATGAAGACCTCGATGGATCGGTAAGGTCCATTACCCGATGACTGTCCGCTGCGGTGGTCGACCTTAACGTCGCAGCAAAGGCGCAGTTTCCGCACTGTTATCACCGCCGCGACTCAAGGTTTTTAGGCAATATATTTTTGCCATAATCCTGCAGAGTTTGGTTACTCCAAGTGTTTATCCTGGCTCCATCTGACAGAGGGAGGGAGAGATTAGGAAGAGGGTTAGTTTGTCTTTCTCTGACTTCCTCGAGACGTCGATGGAGATAAGTGGAGGAGGACATGTACGCTGTGGGAACAGTTCCCTGAGAATGCTGGACTCCATGCTGGGTGAGGTGGGCTCTCGGGATACCGCAGTCCCGTCAACACATGAGGGTACTCAAACAACGGAGAGGGCGAGACAGTGGGAAGGGCAGGGTTCTACTGATGGAGGCACGCCAGCAGGAGCGTGTGATGCAGGACTGGAACTTGGATTTACCACAGAGTGTAAAGACTTGAATGAATGTAATCACTGTATATTTGTGTGAGTGGATAAAATGATAGAAAATATCTGATGTTGAAGAATAAGAATGACTGGAAGGATACGAATCTTTTGTGTTGTGATTGTAATGTGAAGAGTGTGTTGTGAGAGAGGAGTGCTGTGTTGGAGTTGGACCAGTGTGAGGGTGCAGTGACTGAAGTGTGTGGAGAGATTGGTTGGTGAGAGTATGAGGGAGGGAGGATGATTAGTGAGAGTGTATAGGGAGCGAGGGTGACTGCCGAGAGCGTAAAGGAAAGCGGGGTGACCCGTGAGTGTGGTGTGAGGGAATGCTGGGAGGCGAGGGTGACTGGTGAGTGTGGTGGGTGGCCGGTGAGTGTGAGGAGGAAGGCGGGGGTGCCTGAGGGTGCTACTCCTCTTACAATGATAATGAACACCTGCCAAGGCTTCTCTAGTGTCCGTGCTCCAGGCACTGCTAACATTATACACACGCTCCGGCTAACGCTCATAGCAGTGTCAATACTTTAATCGTCCGTGCTCCAAGCACTGCTCGTGATGATTAGTTAGATTTTAGATATATGTATAAAGTATGCGTATGTGTGATGGGGTGATACGTGAAGGGACATCTCTGGGTTGTGTGTCACCATATCTCACCAGGAGTTGTGGTGAGGCGATAGTGAAGGATGCGTGAAGGGCCGGAGAATTTCATTTGCGGTTACGTCTCTCATGTCAGACTGAGGAAGAGTTTTGGAGGCGCTGAGAACTCAGGTCACAAGACCTGCCACAGAAGTTGGGAAGGTTTTAGCCAGAGTTCTTATTAGATTCTGACTCAGGCCAGGGCTACGTGACGCTGACTGATGCAGGGGCCTAGGAAAGTCACTGGCACTGGGGTCAAGGCGATGACTGGCACTGGGCTCAGGATAGTGACTGGCTTATAATTCAGGGTGATGACTTACTCTGGGTTCAGGGCAGTGACTGACGCTGGAGTTACGGCAGTGACTGGCACTGAGGTTAAGACAAGTGGATGGAGGAATTGGCTGATAAAGGTAGGTAGCTCAAGACGTCATTATTTCAAAGCTCGATATTCTTGAATTTCCTCATGATTCATGTTTCCGATGTACTGAAAAAGTTTTAGGGACTTGGCGTTACTTTAACACAGTAGCCTTTGGAGCCAGGGTACATGGCGGCCTCATGCGATGGCTATAGATAGAGTTTATGATGCATTTGTGGCGCTTTAGGATGTAGACAGGAGTGCGTGAGTCACAGGTCATGACTTGAGGAAGGAAGATGTGGTCACCCGGAATTGTTCGTAGGTTGAAGGAAATAACTGAGGCGCTGGTAACTGTAGAGAGTGGGTGAGTGTGTTTTTGCTGTGTCTGTGTGTGTGACACACACCCGAGAAAGTAGATCTTCCAGTTAATACCATGGTAAACTTAAAATACCCAATGGTATGATTCTCTCTCCCCTTGGCCCTTACCACGGTGCATGTGGTGCCTTAAATTTCAAAGTAGGAGGAAATGAAGCATCCGCTTGTACCTGGGCTCATACCGCGCTCTGCAAATGTGTTATTTGTTTCCATACATCATGTGTATGGGTGTGTGTGTGATTACTTTTGTATATTATCATCCATAAGAAATCGAATCATTCAATGTATTCCTATGTTTTGTGTCATTGTTGAAGCAACGTGGAAGGTTTGTATTACCTGCTGAGGTGGCAAGACATATGCATTCTTAACTGTAGTTACGTAAGGAATAAAGTTTTTTCAAGTGTAAATGTATCTTTGTTAAAGCTGAGGGAAGAGTGAGACAATCCAAGGCGACTTGGGTCCAGAAATCTTTCACGAAAAAGAAGTCATGAAAAAAGACATTTGTCGAGTAGAATTTTGAGATTTTCTCTTAACGGTGACGACAATTGAAACTATTCATTGGGTTGGCCGCCCAAGGAGATCTCATTCATCGTGACTGGCTGATCCTGACTGTGCCACGCCACACTAACGAAGCGGCTGATGGCGCCGCTGGGGGAAGCGCCGCGCCGCGCCCCCGTCCAGCGGGGGAGCGAACAGGACCCCGTCCCGCGTCCCTCAGAGGACTACCAGGGCAGAGGATGACTCCCATTATCCGCGGAGCATCGCGCCATAATCACGTCCTGAGGGGGGCCGCAGGGGATCACGGTGACTTCCTTTATCTGGGGCACTCGGTGCTCTGTAATCACCTGCCACAGGCATTCTTTCTCTCCCGACGTCTTGCCTTCACCACCTTTCTAACTTTTTTTCCCCCCTTGCATCTTTTTTTTTCGCGAACGACTGTAAAATTACTTACAATGTCAGCGGATTTCATAGACCAGGGAGAGAGGTGGGGGGGACGGAGGCTTGGAAGCGATTCACGTCGAACAAAAGCCGATTGAATTTACTTCAGTGCGAATTGTTGGCTCTCTTCTTACATTAAAGGTCCGGCCGCATGATGAAGTGAGCGGTTCGTTGCCACACACTTGTAGGAGCGCTCATGCAAAGGGGACTGACTTTCCCCCCTCAGAGTTTGCCTGGTCACTGGGAGGTCACCGGTACGGTTGGACTGGCAGTGGGTTCACCTCTGCTCACCTCATCTCATCTCACCTCCCTCTCATTCCGGGCCTGCACCAGGGTGTGTGAGGTGTTGTGGAGCTGTGTGGAACTACGGGTTGTGGAGATCACGGTTGTGCTGGGATACACACACACACACGTGTCACGGTGGTTGTCATTTTCCCGTTGTCCACCTCCTCTCCCCTCCCCTCCTATCCCATCCCATCCCATCCCATCCCATCCCCATCCCATCCTTGGAATACTGACGTGCCTTGAGTCAAGAGTGTGGCAGCGCCATCTCTCGGGTGGTGGCGCGATGGCCAACTTGCTCTCGCACGGGAAATGTTGGCGGTCATTCCGTTGCCTCACGGAAGAGGTTTTCCTGCAGAAGTGGCTCGGCTCTCGGTGTCGTAATGACTGGAAGAATAAAACAAGAATATCGTCGTCATGATCTCGTGCCTATCAGACGCCATTGTTTCTTAAATGTTGAGAAAGTATGAATCCTTGTGTGTGTGTATGCGTGTATGTGTGTGCATGTTTAGTTTCAGCTTTCATTCTCATAAGAAAATTGATTTTTTTGGAAATGGTGACGTAAGGCTTCGCTTTGTGTGGTAATCAGCTGACAATCTCTCTCTCTCTCTCTCTCTCTCTCTCTCTCTCTCTCTCTCTCTCATTCAACATGAATATTATTGGTGCATTTGTGGTGTTCTCTCCATCATTATATGTCTGCATATACTTATGTTTTTTCTTTTTCTCTCTTATCTCTCAATGATGCTATTTTTATGGGATTTTTTTTCCTGTAGGGTGTTGCACTGGCTCCTGCTTTGTTCTGCGGGTGTGGAAGTGCAGGTCTCGTCGGGGGATTAACCTGGGTATGAGAGGTTTCGTTCGGAGTGGTTACCTTGAAGGTGTGGGCGAGGCGTCCTTCGTCACCCACGGTGCTAGCTATATCGGGTGGTCTCCCCCTCCATCCTCCTCTCCCCCTCTCTCACGCGTGGTGTGTCGCAGGGAACGCCTTTTGTAGCCAGGGGCAGGACACCAACACCCACCCTCACACACACACACACTTAATTTTTTCCCTCACCTCTCCCTCTCTCACACACACACTCACACCCTTTGTCACCTCAGACACACGCACCCTCACTCACTCACTGCTTGCTCCATCACAGACATTTGCATCTGTGTGTATTCGGTAGACGAGAAAGAGAGAGAGAGGCTGTCCTTCACGCCGTCATTTCCATGCGTGACGATGGAGTCGTAACGCGTCACCACACCTGAGTCTCCTTGGCTGACTCCCGTCACAGGTGGGAGGGAGGAGAGAATGCCTTAACGTACGGGACTGTAACTGAAAACACAGGAAGCATTAACCAAGTATGGACCGAGGGTTCGGGACCAGCATGGAGTTACGATCTCTGAAATTTCCAAAACAAATGCAGCGCGAGACACGCCTTGTTGAACAAGAATTGAATTTCAGTTTCTTTCCGTGCCAGGTTGCGAAATGTCCGAACACGGCGCAGTGATTTAGGCCTTTTTTTCAAATTCTTCCCCTTTATTTGCACTCTCACTGTCTTCATTACAAGGACGCTAAAGTTCCACAGTTATATATGGAACTTTATGATATCGATGGGTCGGGGTATGGACGCGAGGCGACGCCCGCCGACGTTTGGTGACGTGCTGGGACTTATCATAAGGCCGCCGAGGGAGAGGAGGACCTTACCTAGGTGGTGAGGGTTTCCTGCGCCGCCCACGTCAGCCGGGCGGACACCATCTGTGGGCATGACCAGGCGCCGAAAAGTCTGGGCCGACTGTATTTCGTGTGTAGGCCTGGGTACGCTGTGTTGGCTTTGGTGTAATACGCATTCCTTGGTGTTCTGTGTAGATCTAAGTGTGTTGTACGTATAAACCTGCTTATGTTGTTATGGCCTGAATGTGCCAAGGGGATATTATGCTGGTGCTTCACAGATCGCGTGAAAATGATGATTGGGTCTGGGAGATTACGGTGAAGGGATTGGAGATGGGATTGAAGAGTTAGGGATGGAAGAGGGGGATCCGGAGGGGAGGCATGTTGTCCGGAGGAACTGGCTCGGGATGCGAGGGAGTTTTTCTCTCGGAGAAAACAATGGGAGTGAAGGCTTCAGGACTCTTTTTGCCGACCGATAAAGAAATGTATTTTGATCAGCAGTGACTGGTGCGTCACCCCATGAAGGTCCGAATGACAATATGATACAGCTCAGTGCCTTCCCCCGTGACAATTATGTATTTGGTGCGTGACACCTGCCCCCCTCCCTTGTGACTGGCAACGCACCCGTGTCCCTGGCTTTGGCTGGAGGAACACGCCCGTTCCTACCTCCACATCATCGAGCAGCTTGATAGACCAAGCCCTCGCTAGGGAAGCGTGGATCGCAGACCGAGCTGCGAAGGTAGAAGACGGCCCTGAGACCATCGTAAGCTGCAAGCCCTTGGCCAGTTCACACTCGCACGGCCTATCCAACTGGCAATACTTATTCAGTGCTTCCGTGTTTTGCAGCAGGTGACCCAGAGGTCAGCCAGCATTCCTGCTGCGTGCCGGGGAAGTCGCCTCGCAGGAGAATCTATGATGAGGCAGAATAGATGCAGGTGATTCCTGGTGCTGGAGTTCAGCCGGGAATATTGCCCCAATACCGGCCCTTCTGCCCGGCGGCGAAATGCGGTTAAGCGCATCGTGCGAGACGCTTGGCGACAGGTGTCTCCTCCTTGATAAGGTCCAGCCAAGCTATCCGGTCTTTATGATGGTCGAGTGACCTCTCTAGGGTGCGCAGTCACCTCACCAGGGTGCGCCGTCCTGACGACGTGTGACCCACATTGCTGACCCTACGAAGCGGTGATAGCCACTGGTGTCTGTGTGTCCTGCCCGGTTGACCCTGGCTGACCTGACCTTCTGGTCTTGGTGTGACCTACATTGTGATCCCGACTGACACGACCTAGTGAGGTCCAGGTAAGTAGGGGGGGGGGAGGGTAGGAGTAGTGTTGATGGATCGTGCCAAGTCAGTCGAGTCCTTCATCACAGTAAAAGCTTGAGAGCTTCTCTTTGAGCGTTAGTTTGGCTTGGACGTCACCGGTGCTGAAGGTGGATGACGTACGTCCAGGCGAGGATGAGGAACGTGCCAACAACAGACTTGTTATCCAGGGTGCTGCAAAAAAAATGTAGCAGTGTGTGTTATGTTGTGGGTGTAGCGAAGGTGTTGCCACGGATGTAGTGTAAGTGTTGTATGGAAGTGTGATGTGCGTTGTCGTGGTGTGTTGTATAGGTACTGCGGCAGTGTGGGGTGTGTTTCCCCAGGTGCACTGTGGGTGTTGTGGCCGTGTGGGGAGTGTTGTTGGTGTCTGTGATTCATGCGATGTGAGCTCACTTGACCCAGTTGCTGGGGTGTTGGAACCACACGGGTGTTTGCTTTTTGCGATCGTGTGTTGCATGGATCTGGGTCTGGGGGCCGTCATCTCTTGAATTGTAATAGGTTACTATATAACCTGTCACGCATGGGTGTGACAGCGCGTCTGCAGCCTGTGACGAGTCCGTGACCCGTAACGCGTCTTCTGCCGATAGCACGCACGACCTATCACGCGGATGTTATTTTCTGCCACGTGTTTTTGTGACGCACGTCTCACCAGCGCCACGTGTGTTGCCTTTGCCACGTGTTGCGTGTGTGACGTGCGAGGTGTTCGTGCCCAGAGGTAATCTGAGAGACTAGAGTATGTAATCAGACTCATAACTGCTCCAAAAAACAGAGTTCGTATCCTCCGACCTTGATCCATTCTGATCAGGATTTTCTAAGGTCGAAGGATCTTAAAACAGAAGTAGTCAGACGGAGGCCGTCCTGCGCAGGGGACAGGTTCCTCCTGCCTAGTAGGTCATTGCGACTGTGTGTGGGAACACACAGTCAGTCCGCCAGCCCAGAGGCGGGATGCCTCACTGGCTTTCTAATCGTTGCATGTATAATAGTATGCATTGTGATGGCAATATGACGATCCTGTATATTGGTGTCAGAATGTATGCTCAGCTGGCCACCATATTGCCTATTGAATAGATTTTTCTCTGTTCGTTCTTATAATCCCATGTGCTCAGTACCACTGTCTGAGCTGAAGATGTAAACGTCGAAGTAATGCTTTAGAAAATGATGTGCGTCGGATTGAAGGTTAGAAAGTGGAGAGACGTCGACGATGGAGATTGATGACCAGTAACACAACAGTGATTTGCATAACGCCATTGGGGTCCCCCTCCTCCCTCTCTCCCTCTCTTCCTTCCATCTGGCCTGTCAGTGATTAGTCACATCCATTACGTTCGTCTGTCACCCGAATTCTCTCGCCTCAGACGAGAGTTAACGGCGTCGATTTAGAAAGTTCCTCTCACGGGTAATATTAGTTACGGCAACTTGTACGACCCTCGGACTCGACTTACTGTTATAAGATCGGATTCGCCGTCACGCTGTTACGTATCCTCTTGTCCTGAGGGGCACTAACATGGAGGAAGCTGCAGCCCCAGGCCCAACCAAAGGACATTGGCCCATCAAATGGAATGAGGACAGAAATGTATGACATCCTTAAAAGGATGAAAGATACAGACGAGAGGACAATCATGACTGGGGGAAATTTTCTTGAACAACCCAACGTCAGCGGCGTAGCGGGAGTGGCCAGCTCCGGGCGGCGCTTTCTAGGAGGTGACCTTTATGGGTGGGCAAATAAACTGCAATTCGAGATCACCCGGCAGCAACCGCAGTAAGTCTTGTGTCTTTTTTTTTGTTTGTCCGTGTGTACAAATCGACGTTTTCTGGAGAAGTAGGCTTATAGCTTTAATCCACGGTGATACAAAAACACCCATAGTATCTTTTTCCATAGTCCTTCTCCCAACATACTCAGAGTCAGAATCGTATACGTATCTTAATGAACATGTTCTGTACATAACTGTAGGACCGTTTGGACCAGTTAGTCACAGGCCAATCAGAATGTTAATCCGGCCCTGCTCATGTCCTGGTTAGATTACAGAGTTTGCAGGGGAGATCTACTCTGCCAGTCGAAGACAGTGTTTGGGAAGGTGTTCAGGGCGCAGGAGGCGACAGTCGAAGTGGAGCCTTGAGTCAGAGAACGGCTCTGGAACAGGTGCTCCGCTCCCTGGGACACAGAGGTCACCCGTGGTGCACTGGAGGCACGCACACCAGAGGCATCCTAATCCCGAGGCAGCCCCCTGCCGGTGATTGGGTTGGAGTGAACAGCGGTTGGAAGGCGGTGGATCCTCATGCCGTTTTCTCTCGGCGACTGCGGAGAATGTGAAAACTTACTTATTGTTGTCTGATTTTGGGTGTGGTCGAGATATATGTGGTCGTTAGACATGCTTTCTTCCCCCGTGATTTAGTTAAGGTTGAGCCCATGCCTTGGAAGACCTGACGTGATGTGTGGAGGGTAGAAAACCTTCCTCCACCTCCACCACAACCGCCTCCTCCTCCTCCTCTCTTCTTCCTCTACTGCTGCTGCTGCTGCTGCTGCAGTATTGCCAGCACAGGCGATGTCTGTAGTGAAGGGATAATGAGAAATACGTGTATCTCCAGGCCCTACTCGGCGTTTGAAAGGTT
>JAUUDW010115915.1:0-15444 GCA_032361385.1 Panulirus guttatus | reverse complement strand
CCCTTTTTAGAAATTGCAAATACAAGAAGGGGAGGGTTTCCAGCCCCCCGCTCCCGCCCCTTTTAGTCGCCTTCTACAACACGCAGGGAATACGTGGGAAGTATTCTTACACCCCTATACTGGCAAACAAAAAATTTGAAGACCTTGCTTTCTGTCCACTTAAGTTAACAACTTTCTGCAAATCACATGAGTTAAAGGATTAATTCTGCTAAGCCAGCAAATGAAGAATTGACATAGCCTAGTCATTCATTTCAGTCAGATGTTGAGGAATAAGTAAAATGTTAAGAAATAGTAATGCCTTGCTGGTTACACTTTCACAAGCATTATTGCACTCTAAAGCTGAACAAAAATAGCCAGTTAACCAATCATTAAAATTCTTCAAATGTTGCAAGCCTTATGATTAGAATGCCAAATCACAGGTAATGATGATTTTACACAGCCCTTCATAGCTCTGGGGTTTTGAAATACTAGCTTCCTTTTCACCTGGCTGCATGTGTTTGGGGAACTGTATCTTATACCAATAAGACAAGGGGTTGGGGGCCTCCATCTGCACCTTTAGCACCCAAAGGGATGCAAGTAATACCACCACTGAATGTAAGCTTCAAAACATCCTGGACCTTTTTCACTCTTTCATAACAGATGAAACTTCCTCTGGTTGCAAAATCTTCCAGCTCATAACTAAGATTATCTTTCTAATGAACAAACAAGCCTCTGGAGGAGGGACCCAGATTAACAATGAAATGCATGGGTATCTAAGATCAGAGGCAACTCCAAAGCTACAAGACAATGTTAAAATGTAAATTAGTGCCTGTTCTCTTGATCCTGTCGTGAAAACAGGCATGTTGCTGACACTAAAAACATAACCTTATTTTCTTTCTGGTCTTATGAATACTGACCACAGTTTAGTGAGCATGACCCCATAATATTGGATAATGTACCTTTACTTTAACCTCAAAAGTAATAGACTTAAATCCTGTGCTCTCTTGAAAATTGTTAATTATCCTTGCAGACAGATTGAAAAGCCTAAACTCACTCTGCAAGATATAATAATGGGGTAGCAAAGTATACAAACTGTGACACACCTCAGACAATCAACTGTTTACAAGTAAGCTACTGAAAGGTGGTATGCAAATGTATTTTGGCAGTTAGTGGGACACAAATTGAATAGCATTTTGCTATAACAATCAAAATATGCAGGGTAAGTATAAATATTCCTTGAGATAACCTCACATTTTTCATCATTATATGAAAAGATTAATTTTTGTAAAGCTATAGAGATAATTTTTTCCAAATAATCTTTTCTTAAATCTATTGCAAATACTAAACATTTATGTCAGAAGTTGATAATGTAACCTTATTCTCAAGTTTTAAAAGAGTGAAATGTCTCAAGCTGATATGTCATAAATCAGGGTATGTGTGTACATATATACACATATGTATATATGGCTTTTGTTAGGTAAGATTCATCAGTGAAATGCTCTTCTATCTTCCCAATGTCTAGTCATTCTCTCTTAATCAATGACTACAGGGAATCCAATTTTGTGGCCTATGATATATCAAAAGCTTTTTGACTGAGTGTGACATCTGGGTCTGGTCTCCATGCAATACTCTTTGACTTTCTCTCATTACAATGTTCTTTTTAATCAACTAAACTCTGGCTGTTATACCTCCATTACTGTTATGGCTCAACCTCTCCCTCTTTTCTACTATAGTGGTGTCCCTCAAGGTTACATTCCATGTCTTACAGTCTTACACTCTTCCTCCTCTTTAGCAACAATTTCCATTCTTGAACAGATAAACAAATGCACTGACAAAGTGTTGATTTCACATAGCACTCCGCTAATGCATTCAATCTGCTCCATCTTCTGTTTAACTTATGTCTCATCATGAATGCCTCTAAAAACCTTACTTGGACAGGATTTCCTTTTGGGTTAGATGCACCCTAGTTGAGTTTAATGTAACTACAATCCAGTTTCTTACCATCTCTATTAACACTCCTCACAAGTCTCCCAACCCCTTTTACGGCTCTGTAATTTCACTTAATATACTGAACATACTTAGTATCACCATAACATGTAATCTCTCATAAGAATCCTCATATCAAACAAACAGCTAACCCTGCCTCTATGAAACTTGGCTCCCTGATCACATGTTAAATATTCTTATCTTCTCACCAGCTATTCTGATTAATGATGCCAAGTCCAAAGCAGTCCAACATATCAACTCTTCCAATCTGACCTCAAAGCCTGACCCTAAGCCACAGTGTTGATTTTCTTTCCCTCTTCTATCAACACTATTCTACATGTCAACTCTTCCAATCTGACCTCAAAGCCTAACCCTATGCCACAGTGTTGATTTTCTTTCCCTCTTCTATCAAAACTATTCTGTTTTCTAATCTTGAATACCAGCTGCTCATATGCTAAATCACATAATTCTCTACAGGCAGTGTATCACATGATTACTCAGCAGCCATTGGCATCTCAAGGTGGGCTATCATAATCTGTTTCTTTCCTTACACCACTAAGCTTTGGAACTCCTTATCTTCTGTCCTTTGAACTCCTTATCTTCTGTCCTTTGCCAAAATTCAATCTGATCTTTTTCAATTAAAAAGTTTTATATTTTCTCAAAAACTTTCAAGATCAATATGCCTATTCTCTCCTTACTTCTCTTTCTTTTCTGCCCTTTAATAATCAGTTATGGCCTTGCATAAAAGACGACTTTTGTGCATAGGTGTGATGGAAGGATAAACTTAGGATATACAGGTCTATTTACAAAAATGTGAAGAAACTATCATTGGTGAAGGAGATTTTAAAACACTTATGCTGCTGTATGGGCACTGTATAGTTTTTCTAAATGATCCTTCAACTTACTGCAGAAAAGAAAAAGTACGCAAAATCTAGAAATTCAGTCTGACTTTTAGTACCTATTTTTGTAGACCCAGCAGGCAGCCTTGTCACAGGGAAATGGTGGAATACCCTCCGGAAAGAGCTGCTCCCAAGTTAGTGATGGCATGTGTAGTCGCCACAAAGAATTGGAACTATTTTCAAAGTCACCTGAGGGATTATTAGTCCAACCTAAAGGTAAAAAAGAAGAAGAAATTACTCTGAGTATTAAACAGACTCAATGTTGTCTCAGCTCACCTGTACAAAAATATGAGTGTAATCAACTCTTATAAAACCTGTCTCTCCCTCTGCTCTTCCCCAGTTCTAGATAACCAACCAGTCCTCCCTACTTACCTCATTCAAATACATTCTGATGGTCAGCATTCAGTAACCATCTTGTGTTTCCATAATAATTCATCATACTTTATGTCAACCTAAAAGCTAATCCTTTCTAAATCATAAATTTTCTCCATAAAAATTCAGTATCTACCCTATCAGCACTCCTTACTGTACTCCAACCTAAGGAAAACTGCTTATACTCCTTGAACTCTATTCGTCATCCCAGAATTCTGTATCAGCGTTTCAGTCATTTATGATAGGAAGGCCAGCATTCAGTGACTTCAAAAGTCTTCCCATACTTATACAGATGATGTATTGTACACAATAACTAGATTAATAAAAAAAGTCATACAAACACTCAACAAAGCTAATTTTGTACTCAACTTTCTGTGTGATACGGGTTTAACTTACTCTTGCTTCACCCTAAATGCTCAGTATCCCACAATGCCATTACATTTATTCTTATGAAAAAACTCTCAACATCTATAAATGCTGGATAATCTCTCCGATGTTCTTTTAAGTTCTCTGTAAAAGACTGCACACTGACATACTGATCAAGAAAATGCTTCTCTCTCTCTCTCTCTCTGAAGATTTGCTAATAACTGCAACTTCAAACATTAACATTTTTCTCAGTGACTTTCCAGTTAGACTAAGCATGAATATGCAATACTGTATATAGACAGTACCTCCAAACAGATACATGTGATCATGATGAACTGCTGCACAAGATCCTGAAAGCTGTAGTGGTATATCCCCTCTGCTCATTTTCCGGGACCTGAAGACAGGATAAAACTTCTGTTACACAAAATAGATCACTATATCAAATTTACTTCCTATACAGAAATACTGTACCAGTAAGTCATTCGATTTCTATACTGAATCTAAACCAACGTCAAGACAATACAAGGAGTTCTGGAAATGCTGTTAATAACTCTTACTATTCATCTCCTTATCAAAGGGATTATCATCTCAGAATGGGAACTGCATCTTACTATCATACCCTAATCAAAAACAAAATAGGTGAGCAAGAGAGGCTAAATAAATGCATGTAAACAGAAAATCAAATGTCCAAGAACAGCTAACCAACTCCAAACTAAGAGGGTTAAACTGAATGTAACAGTCTAAAACAGCTCAGAGCGCCATCATTTTCATAAGAAGAAAATGAAAAAGAAAACCAAAAGAAGAAGAAGAAGAAGAAGAAGAGGAAGAAGAAGAGAAGGAAGAAGAGGAAGAAGAAGAAAAGAAAGAAGAAGAAGAGGTGGAGGAGTAGGAAGATGTATAGAGAGAGAGAGAGAGAGAGAGAGAGAGAGAGAGAGAGAGAGAGAGAGAGAGAGAGTAGGAAGAGGAAGAAGAGAAGAAGATGGAGGAGGAGAAAAGAAGATGAAGATTAGCTGTAGCAGTACCAGTATATTATGTACATAATCTGTACTGTTATAAAAAAAAAATCATCATCCAACAAAAATATTCTGTAACAAACTCTGGAACTAAAGTTTCAAAGGTTCTGTTTGTAGAAGAATATGAAACAATCTGCTCTAGTCAAGGGGTCCCCAAACTATGGAATGAAGGTCAGATTAAGCCCATCAAAGATTACCAATCAGCTAGCCAAAGATTATCATGCAGTTCCTAGATGTGGCAAGGTAAACTTGGTGAAGCTACAGGTTACCCTAATCTAATTCTCTTTGTTGATAGCAAACAGCTTGATTAAAAAAGAGGGCACTTATGCAATTCTTTTCATTAACACAACAATGCTTTTTTATCCCTGGGGATAGGAGAGAAAGAATACTTCCCACATTTTCCCTGCATGTCGTAGAAAGCGAATAAAAGGGGTGGGAACAGGGGTCTGGAAATCCTCCCCTCCTGCTTTACTTTTCCAAAAGAAGGAACAGAGACATGTGCCAAGTGAGGATTTTTCCCTCTGTAGCTCAGTCATCTCTTCTTGACACTACCTTGCTAATGTGGGAAATGGCGAATATGCATGAAAAACAATACTTTTTCTCAAAATAAGGAAGGTTCTCTTTTTTTCTATGAAAAACATTATATGTTAAAATTAAATGAGTAAAACAATCATCTTCATATCAAATGCATGAGACTTTTATATTTCCCAAGAGAGATGTAGACATGTATGGCACCCCATGAGTAATAACCCTGTGAGCTGCAGCATATGGATGCTTACTTTTGCAGTGTGAATATCATAAATCTTATCAAACTTTTCCCTGATTTATACCTGATAAAAGATGTTAGAAAACAAATTTTTGGTATTAAAAATACATGGGATATAAAAGGAACAAAGCATCACTGATAAATTAATGGACAGTTATATTAAGTATGGATAATGTGACCTACAGACACTAATCCATTACAATCAGTAGGCAATACAATTTACAATTGGGAATTATTGAGCTCATGTGTATATGGTCCTTAGTTCAGAGTACTTATGGTAAAGGTGAATGACAAGACAACATATATTACTAAGAATTACACATCAGCAGATGAGAGTAATGAGACCAGTACAGCACAGCAATTTACTTTCGTATGTAGGATGAATGAAAATTTCAAGATAAACTTAAGACTTAAACATGAAACTCTTACTCCACCTTGGATGACTCTTATATTCCTTCACCCCCTAATGCTCCTCTTATTAATCCTAAGACCCTCCCCATAATCTTTTTTTGGACTGTGCAAAAAGTGCTTCTCCATCTGGACACAAGCAAGGCTTTTGGTCCTGATGGCATCTGTCCCCATGTATTGAGAGAGTGTGCCTCAACTTGCACCTGCACTTACTCATCAATTCCATTTCAGTTTAAAAAATCAAATCTTTTCCTTCTCCTTGGAAGCATGCGTTGATACATCCTATCCCTAAGAAGGGTGACTGTTCTGATCCCTCTAGCTATCGTCCTATTGCTTTGACATCTACCATTTCCCAAGTCTTTGAATCCTTCCTCAACTCCCATATCCTTAGACACCTCAAATCTCACAGTCTCATTTCTGATCATCAGCATGGCTTCCGTAAGGCAAGATCCACTGGTGATATTCTTTCCTATCTTACTAATGTCTGGTTATCATCCCTAAATGATTTCAGGGAGTCATGTGTAGTTGCCCTTGACATATCCGAAGCTTTTGACAAGGTGTGGCATCGGTGTCTCATCACTAAGCAGCCTCCCCAATTTGTCCAACAACAGCGGTGTCCCTCAAGGCTATGTCCTGTCTCCTACACTTTTTCTCCTTTTTTTCAATGATGTCCTCTCTTCTGCAAATAATCATATGCACTCGTAAGCTGATGACTCAACACTGCATTCATCCAGATCCTTTATTTCTGCTCCTTCTCTCACTCAATCTGCATCTTGCCTTGACACAGCTTCCTCAAAAAACTTAAACTTGGACAGGATATCTCAGTAGATTAGATGTAATCTTAAGTTTAATGCCTCCAAGACCTAGTTTCTACACATCTATCAAAAAGTCCTCACACCTCTCGTCTCTCCTTTGACAGTTCTGTGATTCCACCTCTTTACTCAATAAACATACTTAGCATTACTGTAATATCTTATCTGTCTTGGAAACCCCACATTACAGAAATAGCTACGTCTATCTCTAAGAAACTAGAAGTCCTGTTTAGATGTCAAAACTTCTTTTCTTCCAAACAGTTGCTCTGTTTATACAAAGGATTGATAAGCCCTTGTACAGAGCTCTGCTCTCACAACCAGGGTGGTTCTAGCTCTGCATCCATATCTGACAGAGTTGAGTCACCAGCAGTCCAACATATAACCTCTCCCAAGCTAACTTCAAAACTCGACCGCTTGCCCTACATTGTAATGTTGGTTTCCTTTCCCTCTTCTATTGGTATCACTTTGGTTTTTGAACCTGAGAGCTGGCTGCTTGTATGCCCCTACCACTAGCTAGGCCACGCAATACTTGGCAAGCTGCTGAGTCACATGATTACTGTGTGGCCAATCGCAACTCAAGAGTGGGCCTTTCTGATAATTGTTTGTTTTCCTATACCTTGAAGCTTTGGAACTCTCTACCTTTTCAAGTCTTCCCCAATAACTATGACCTGGCACATTTTGAAAGACATGTTTTTTTCCCTTCCTCCAAAATTCATAAATACTTTCCCTTGTCTCTTCTTTTTCCATTTCATAATCCTCTCTATATTTCAATTACGGCCTGGCTTTTGTCCAGAAAAAAAATCAAATGTGCACTGTCTTGTCACAAACATTAACATAGTCTTGCATTGCAGCATTCCAGTATTGAAAATTACACACAAGTAATCATTTAAAAATGAAGATAGCAGCAAATACATGTTGGTTTAAAACAAAAAGTAGGCATACAAATATTTTGTTTAGCAGTACCAAAACAAAGAAACCGCTGGTGTGTGTAAAGACTTCAACAAGAAACACTAAGAACCAAAAAAAGTTTGGGACATTAAAAGGAAATTTTTTTTTTGATTGTTAAAAAAAAAGTAGTTATGAATGTGACTATAACTAATTAAGATATTTTGAGAAGAAAAGAGCCCATTTATAAAAATCATTTCCTTAATGACACTGTACCTACATGAAAGTACTGCTACAAACCATTCCTCAACAATGAAAACTAGGCACTGTCCTTATATCATAGATAATCCTGTCCTGCATACATCAAATGAAAGAACTGCAACTGAAAGGAGAATGGAAGGAAAACTTAAAAGTTTACACACCATGTGTTGAGCAGCGGATCATACATCCAAACATCTATGGCACTATGGTATGAACACTGACTTGGGGTCATGAGGGTGTAGGGCTGAGAGTGGGGCAGCTCCTGAAAAATAAATCAAGAAAATATCTTAAAACTTATGTTGTAAAGTATGAGATTATGCATCCAAGATACAAAAACTTTTATGACTATGTAACTGAAATTTACAATAATCATATCAATCCCATAAAATATATCTTAATATATGGGCAGAAGATAACCACACAAACTAACTTTTCCATTCCGCAAACACTCATTTGTTTGAATGTACTAGTATTCTATACCGTTAACATATCTAAAAAAAAAATGCAAGACTTTTAAAGTTCAATATAATATCATGCAAGGTAAAGTTGGGAAAGATCTTATTTCATTAAAAAAACGAACTTCCTTCAAAATAAAGTACAAAGAGACAAATTTTGACATTAAAAATGTTTTGGAGACTTCTATCTGTGATACTAAAAAATGAAGGAATGTGAAAGATTTTGAGACATTCTGACATCACAGTGGATTAAATGAAAATCAACAATTTACCACTGTCTTTCACTGAAGACGTGTTTTGCGTGTGCTTAAGAACACCTCATGATATCACTAGCAATACCCTATAAATCACAGTGATTATCTTTACCCTTATGAAGATTCCTAACAAATTGTCATACCCAAAGGAAATTGTTGTAAGACATTAAAAAAGATAGCTAGTACAACATTCAGTCTTCTAGATGACCTAAAGGTAGTAACAAATTACCTTCAAATAAAATGTGCCGATGCTGGTAACTATATGGTATTGCAAAGCAGTGATGAGATATATCAAGGGGCATAGACTTTTTTGTTCATAACTGAAATGACACAGTAGTACAATTGAAATGCACTGGTGCTTCCCCACCTTGAATGCTGCATTCAGTTTGGCTAACCTACTTGAAAAAATAAATACACAGAATAGAGTACAGTATAGTGGTGAGCTACCAAGATGATTCCCAGAAAATGGCACTGAGCTTATAAGAGCTGGCTAGACAACTTCCAACTTATTTAGCTTAGAAAAAGTTAAGAGGTGATTTGATATAGGTATTCAAAATAATACAATGCTTCAATAATAATTTTCCAGTAAGGGTACCATGGTTAAAAGTAACACCATAAATATATTTAAGTGCAGAACTGACGAATAGTTCAAGTCTATGACATGTCATTTGTGCCTCCACACAATGTTTCCATGATTTCTCATATTTGCTTTCCTGCATTTACTACTCTAATCTCTATGTTTCTGATCCCTTCTACAATCACAAACAGCCTTGAAAGGCCCCATCCATCTGCTGCTGTTTGTATTCCTTTGTACCTTTGTATGAATAAAGACTGGAACTAAAAGGTTTAAACTCACCTGTTATGGCATGTCGCACTAAGTTTTGATAGGCTAACTTGGCTGGACTGTTTAGGGATTCTTAGTACCTAAAGTGGTCTGAAAAATTATGTAGTACTAGGTTTTGATAAGCTGACTTGGCCAGACCAGGTCAGGATATGCTAAGCTGGACCGTTAAGGGATTCTTAGTACCTCAAGAGGCACTAAAATTAACCACATTGAGAAAATATGAAAATGCTAAAAACAGTTCTTTTCTTTCTTGAACAGTTCTCAGGTTTATAGAGATCAATGAAAGTGAACCATTGTAAACCCTTTACTTATATATTTTCCCATGAATTATGTACACATGCTAACCTCACTGCCCATATCTACGCATTTTATGAAATCTAATGATCTTTACAACATTCTTCTTCGACGGCAACTGTTTCGTTCACCATGAAGCACATAAGCTTAGAAGGCTATGAATTATTGCTTATGTAAACACACACACACCTAACACAGTCCAAATAAAATGTTCGTACAGCAGGATGCCAGCTTTAAAGCTTCATTTTATCAAAAGCACTTTTCTATTAAATCCTTAGAACACTGTTGCTTGTATGTTAAGCTTGACATTATGAAGATCTTTATTTTCAATTGCCTTAAAAGTTTTACTAGGAATTCTTTTAAGCATGAGCTTGTTTCACTGCTCCTTACACAAAAACCAAGCTTATTTCACTGCTCCTTATACAAAAACCAATCTTACACATAGGAAGCACTGTATAACTTAATCTTTCAAGAAAAAGGCATTCTAGTACATTTTATAACAAGCTAAAAACATTTACAATGAGTAGCAAATGTATAATGCAACTTTTTTATGCTCATAAACTGGGGAAGACCTTACTACATGATAAATCACTTTGCAAAGGAAAACCAAGCAAATCCAGGGCAGAAAAAACAAGGGGCAAAGCAAATTTCCAACTTTAAGATATTTTCTTGAACGTAATTTTCTGCACCTTTATATCCCTAAAAACTTAGGTGTCTATGGTTCACTTTGAAATTTTCCGTTGAGACCATCATTTCAAATTTCAAAATAAGAATTTTTCTTGATCACCTTTAAATTCTTTCCCTAAAATAGCAGTATTTGCTTGCTTCACACCATTTTAAAAAATAACAATCTACTTTGCACTTAGAAAGCATCATATTAAAGAAATTATTCCTTATCTTTAAAGGTGAGGCAGACACGTTAACACAAGGTCTATGGATGACCATAACAGTGATGTATTTATAAACTAGCCTTAGAAATAAGGCATATATCATTCCCTGAGAAAGTTAGGAAAAGTTTTCATGTGTTCTATCGAGGTGACATTCATTGTTATACATTATTCATTCCCACATTTTCCTTATCTTCAGTGACCTACCTACACGTGTTATTTACTGCCTCAGGATAGGGAAAAGGTAGCATAAATTTCTTGGTATAGTTTCAGTAACTTATACCAAGTGTAAACTACCAATATTCATGTCAGTAAATGGTCAGTTATCAACTCCACTATTCACTGGAATAAGTTAAGGGTTAATGCAAAGGACTACAATAGTGTTCCAGTTCTAAGTTATGTTATGTAGTTATTTTCATTTACTTTTCCTCACATTCTGACACGTGGTTCAAAGTCCTACCAACTCTAACTCCTAGTTTTGCTTTGAACCACCTGCAAATCTGAAACCAAATGAAAAAACTAAACAACCATAAACTAACAACAAGACCATAATATATGGTGCTTTACATCTACTGGCCTAAGCTGGAGGAGGGGGGGGGTGCCACTTTATCACTTATTTCATCAAATTATTTACAGAATTCAGTAACAAATGTTCCTGATCATCATCAAGACAGGAAACACATTTCTTGCTGTATACAGGCTTATATAAAACCTCACCTAACCTAACTGGAAGTAAGTTACGTGGGTTGATGTGTATGTGTGAGTATTTTCTCAAGGATGATGATGATAGTAACATAAGAAAAGTTTGTTTCCATCATCAAACGTTCCCCCTCTCATGAGTTAGTCTTAAACTGTAACGAATTCGTTCTCCATAGGAGTGCGGCATCCTTACACTTAAACTCTTACCATTCATTATAAATCAAAATAAACTGCAATTCAACCTAACTGTCCCATATCGTTAAGCTGTAAATCATCGTGTCGCTTCTCACCGACAACTCCCTGTGCCTCAAGTGTCATTCGAGGCTCTGACATCAACATGACATCCCCAAATTATGCATAAGAACATCCTCGTTTTGACTTGGGAACTCCCCTAAAAGCCGTCCAGCATCTAATTCGGTCGGCTGGCCCAGCCTCCCTCAGCCATGGACAAAAATATTGCGTCAACTCCCAAAACATTCTCACCATGTAGCCTCCCCACACGAACAGTCGGCTTTCGTGGGCTACCATTACATGCCCAGCTCTGCGGTGCACGAACTGGTATTCCTCCGGCTCTTTCCGCGTCATGGTCGATATTCCCTAGATTATTTCCCACCTCTCACGTCAAAATAATGTCCAACACTGGAACCAACAACAACAACAACGAGTGGAACGGTGCAAGACCTGGACACTTGGCTTGAAAATCCGTGACGCGAGGGAGGAGCTGACATCTGTTGACTGCAAACCAAGCTATTTTCTTTTCAGAAAATGGATAAATTTGGACATATTTTGCTAATGGGTGCCTAAAGGAATTCAATCAAGAGTCCTACTCTCGTTTTTCACGTTAAAATGATTCTCATTTTCACTAACTGATCCTCACGATGTACTTGGTAATAACTAAAGGACTTACAGGCACAGACTACACTAGTGTGACAGAAGAAATTACGTTTTAACAAAAGTTTGTGTTAACTAACACTGGACAGAGTAAAGATGTACTGTACAGGCAGGCAAGAAATGCTGATACACAGTTGACTATAGTTTGTTAAACATAAGAGGCAACTATGACTCTCGTAAGAGCTTAATTGCATAAGGCCATTCGTGAACCTGAAAAGGGAAACCGGTTTAATCGAAGGAAAGAAGATAATGTGAATATTATAACACACTCTTTAAACGTATGCAGACTTCATAACATGTGCGCGTGGTGGTGGCAAGAACTGCAATGATTTTAGAGTTATATGCAAATGCATACTTACGAATTATAACGGAAATATCAGTTTCACCACAGTGAGTCAGACAAGCAGATTTATGAGTTGATTACACGTGAATATGTATTAAGTCCCATGGGGTACTTCTGTATGTGCGTATGTAACCATATGTGTAACAATTCACATGAATTTTAAACGAAATCCAGTAAGTTTTCATTTATTTCTGCGGAACGTCATATTATATATAACGAGATTGACAGACTGTCCTGTTACGCTTATAAGAATAAATTCGCATGTTTTCTGAGTGGATTTTGCTGTACTCTGAGACCCTAATGTAAACCAAAATGAACTTGGACGACCTATCTCGCTCCTGCAGACGCGCTTGTGTGGGGTGTGTTCCATCTCACTGGTGTTGTTGGACTCCAGCAAGCGGTTACTACCGCGGGGGAAAAATCACCTTCGGCGAGGCTGTATCACCATCAATTGGCGGAAAGGCGTAGTGCAGTATTGTTAAGGGGCCTCTCCTTCCAAAGAAGTCCAATTTCCCTGCTCGTGTTTACGATGCAGCCTCGAAAGGGTATTGGGGTTGTATAAATCACATGGCACACCCTCATTTCCCTTCTCGACACCTGAACTTCAACATCTTCCCCATACTTCGTTGCTCACCTTCTCTTCTTACCTGCCAAAACCTCTCACCCATTTCTTCCAAAAGCCACTGCAACAGAATCCACTCTACCGACCACCCTGCCACCCAGTTCTTTCGCTCTTTCAGTGGCCGAGGGTCATAGAGTGACCAGAAAGCCGCTCCCTCACCCTAATAGGAAGTCCTTTTTCAGACATCTTCTGTTCCTTTGCATTATATCTGCGGTATTACTTATCTGTGTATAAATGGAGGAAGATTTCATTTTGTAGGGTCCCGCCTCTTTATCCTCGTTTCATTGTTATGGCCCGCCATTAAGGAAAGTATAAGCGAGGTAACATGTCACTGCTGCGCCTGTCTGTGGACACATTTTTGTCTGCACGATAACTCGGGAACAATACATTGTTAGAAACTCTATTCTTACACTGTACCCACCCCTTACATAGGTGACCAACTGATTAGATTTTACGGCATGTAACTGCATAAACTTGCACGTTACTTAGAAAAACTTGATATTGTTTTCCTGCTACAACTCAGGAGCACTGAATAAAAGGAATTTCAAATTCATACAACTGGTGTTCTAGACACACACAAATATGGAATATCGATTTTTGCATATAATTTTTTTTCCTCTCTGGCAAGTTAATAAGTCAGTCAAGTGCCTCTCGACACAGCGTTCCTTGAATTTTCCGATGATGGTCACATTTCTCGCTTTCGGCTTAGCTTGTTCCACGAATCCACGTTTCTGTTACAAAGGAAATGCTTCCTCACGTTCCTCGTTACACTTCACATGCCTAACTACCAGTTGTGTCCTCTTGTTCTGGACTTTTTTTTTTTATCGGTTCATAATTACACCAGGGCCAATTTTCAAGAGAGAGTCCTGGTGTCAGCCAGGATCACTTTCCAGAGGCTCCTGCAACTCAAGGCTGCGCTAGTTCCGACTGCAGGGAAATGTGATCTTTGTTGTGACAAGGTCTTTGACGCGACTGTGCTTGCAATGATACAGCCTCGCTTGCTCTTAGTATCAGTGAACTGTTCTAGGTTAACGTCGTCATTGCCTCTTAGAAATTCACAAGCAGGCATCTTTTTTTTTTTCTCCTTACTCTTCTTTCTTCCAGTGTGAGCAGACTGAGAGCTGCCTACATACGTATGTTCGCACCTCATCCCAGTCATTTCTGGTATCATTCTTGCTCCGTTCCTCTCGACTCTCTCGAGCAATTCTTTGTATCCTTCAAGTAAGATGTTGTGGTAGACTCCACGCAGCTTACGTTAATCATTGTGTTCATCTTTCTAAACACGTCGTGGTCTTGTGAACTTGATGGCAGTTTTGACAGCGACCAAAATATAATATTTGCTTTCTACTCGATCATCCCGATATCACAAGTTCCGTGTGATATCGACTTTAAAAACACAGTACGACTCCTGTGATCTCTTTATCCAGGATGTAAATTTCACAAAATTTAAAACAGAATTTGTTCTATAACCAGGTTGTAGGATTCAACCTCCCGATAGTTTTCTTGAGGTGGATGTTTGAGGGTTCATAGTTTGTTATCTTTACACTATTTTGGACTAGTCTTCTGCCTTTTAACACCTCTTGCTATGTGGTCCATCTGGATGATGACCTGTTCCAATTGAAGGTCGACAGGCAATGGCCTCAGACTATGTATTAAACAAAATACCTCTTTGTTGGTACATCTTCACTCATAACCCTAGAGACCTCTGACACACGTTGGTACAAAAAAAACGTTCTCTAGCGCTCATTCTAGGAACTTTAATCTCCACGAGTTCTCTCACCCTCCCCGTGTGGATCTAATGTTTTCTGGTCCATTTTCTTACGGCTGAGGTTCCTTGGAACGATAGGTGAGGTTCCCTGGAATGAGAGAACTTTAATGCTGCTTTGCATGGTTAGCCTCACCGCTTCCCATGCCCTCCGGAGTGTCTCCTCATTATTTTCACTAATCTGGTTCTGGTTTTGGTGGGGCGGGGGATTCTATTAACCAGTAAGGTTATTAGCTTTCCTTAATTAATATCATTCCTACAACGTTCTGGCATCTAGATTGTCCACTGTTAACTCTTATTAATTCTTGGAATCGTGTGGTCTCGTCTGAAAGAAAAGCAAGACTTTTCCTCCTCTTCCCTCTCTTTGTCGTCTGGGAAAACCACATGTGATTTAACACCCTTGATGAGTTTAGTCTACACTACGCCTGTGATGTCTGCCTTTACTCTCTTCCACTCGATCCTTTCCGTTCCCCCACCAAAGCATCAGCATTTGTATACATTTCAGCAAGACATTTTTTTCTTTATGTTAGCCGAGACGGCACGGGCAACTGAATACCCTAATCAAAGATACCTCATTTAAGCTATACATGCATGGATGCATGCATATATATATATATATACACACACCTTTTGAATTTCTCAA
>JAUUDW010115805.1:255-15445 GCA_032361385.1 Panulirus guttatus | reverse complement strand
CAATACACTCTGACCACAAGGGCTGTCTTCTCCAGCCACAGCTGATGGGTAAGTTCCTCTAGGCTCAGGGCTCAGAGAAAGTCAAGTTCCTTCTGATTCAGACAGAAGATGTGGACATGAATATGGAAAACTTGTTTGTCACATTACCTCTGATGTCTTGCCAGATTCCTTGGCTCTCTCCCCAACCTTTGGTTCCCCCTCAACCCTCTTGCTTCCCGGGCTCCTACGGACCTGTTGAGTACAACGACTTAACTCTTCGAGTACGATCACAGCAGAGTATGATGACAACCCTTGAGTACGACGAGCTTTGTCATCGTACTGTAATTGCTAAGTTGTCGTACTCAAGAGATTGAACGTCCAAAGTATTAACTCTGATTATGCCTTGCAAGATTTGACCCGTAAAGTGAAGACTGACGACCACCATTTTATGGATGATGATGGCTCAGCGAGCCTGGTGAATAAAGTGCTTTCTCGGGTGTTGCGTGCCACGGGCAGATCTCCGGAAATCCTTTACTGTCGTAACCGATTAAGTCATACGTGAGGGTAACAGTGACACTGGAATGGGGTCAGCAGTGTTATAACACATCCATGAACATGACACTGACCATGATTTTAAGTTGATAAGTGAATTTGTTACGAATTACAAAGACGGAGCTTGTGTATCTTGAAACGTATTGGTGTAGGACATCAATAATGATGAGACTGTCTATGTGACCTCCATCTTGTACGATCTGTTTAGTAAACCAACAGGTACATTTTTGGACATAATGTTATGCTTATCAAATATGCATCTCCTGCTTACATCAGCCATCGTTTGATGCTCAGGTCATCGTATGTAGTAGTGCGAACGCTGATACACAGAACAGCTTCAGCATACTGCTGTTATGTATGATGGTAATTTCGTGTTTATACTCGAAGATGTTGATGTAATAGCACTCACTCAACAATTCTAGGTCACTTCGGATCAGTGGCAGGGGCCATGGACCCCTTCCAGTGTCCAGCAGAAGGTTTATCTGTGCTCTTCCCGGGGTGTGTCTTAACATGTGACCCAACTTCACATGTCTCATGATTATGGACTCTTGACCCCGTAGGTACGACGGTACGTTCCTTGAGCGATACATGAGCACGACTACATGTGCAGAATGCTGTACATAAAAAGGAAAAGATATCCGATAGCGGAAAGGTAAATTAAAAATCTTGTGCTGCTCATGTTTGGTGGCCTTACCGTCAGCTTGCACTAGAGAACAACAGCTGCGTTGTCTCTAAAGGTGAGAGGCTGGACACTGTGAACCTTCAAGAAGAGAGAGACAAACCCGGTGATGACACTCACTTGAGCCCTCCGGACAAGAATTATCTGCCACAGCTATGATTTTCCATTTATTTATTTTAATTATATAGACCTAGGATCCATTTTATGATGAGCTTCTGCAGCTTCAAGGCTGCGCTACATTAAGTAGCAAGGAAGGGATGGACACTCTAGTGGAAATTTCCTTGAAGGTATTGTACTTTTTGTCGTCCGCTTACTATGTTACAACCTCGCCGAATGTGACTTCGCCCGTGCCTTAACCACATGTAGGCGGAGTTCGTTAACGCCGGTCTCCCAGTTATTCACTCTGATGTAATTTTTTCCATGTGTAAGAAGAGTTAATGTCGTGTTTTCGTATGTGTCAGTCATTGTATATATGCACCGGTGTTTTTATTACTAATTCTATTGACTAATTTTATGAATAGAAAATAGGTTATGGTTGAAGGACGATTGCATTGATTTTTCAGCAAAATCTTAGATTCACAAAGTATTTTAAGGATGCATATTAAAATCTTAGATTCACAAAGTATTTTAAGGATGCATATTGGTAAAATTAGATCATGTAGTTGTACCATGGTCAAGAGTACGATGATGGGAAGCATAGTTCAGAGTACGATGAATGGAAGCCTAATTTCCCCAGTCAGGCGTACGATGTAGGGAAGCATAGTTTACCATCGTCAGGGTAAAATAACAGGAAGCATAGTTTACCGTAGTCAGGAGGACGGTGATGGGAAGCTTGGTTAACCAGAGTCAAGTGTACGGTAAAGGAAAGGCTAGTAAGTTATAGTCGAGAGTACGATGAAGGAAATTCTAGTTTCTGGTATATTTCAGTACTGTCTCGTTTACAGGGATAGTCAGTCGGTTTGGCATTGCAGACTCAGCATGTTGAGTACCAAGTGAGTCGACATATTGAGTACTTAGTGACTCATCACGTTGAGTACGGTGCACACTGCGTCACTCACACCCAAGTGAAAGTTGAATGTCACATCCGTTCTGCTTCAGCACCCCGGTACAGACACTTCCTCCGTACCCCAAGTGGAGACACCTTCCATGATGTTACAGTAGATGATCATATGGGAACTGGTTGGTTGGTGGCATTAATGTGGTGAAAACAGGTCACACTGTGACTCTGGAGTGGGGAACTAAGGAATGACCTCTGGATTTATATATTTATGACCTTGTCTCAACCCATTTACACAAAACCATCTTCCTGCTTTATCTGCCGACGAATGCATGATTGGTGCCTCATAACTGGTCCTCATGAGGCATCCCTCTTCTCGTAACTTCTCGCCCAAGCAGTTACGACCCTTAGGTGTGATGGAGTGACCCTTAAGGGAGGCCACACCATCAGAACGCCTGGAGGAATGGCGAGCGTGATGATGAGCGAGTCAGCATGAGAGAATTATAATGTTGCCCAGTATTGACTCAGCTGATAAACCGGGAACACAGCTGTGGTTGTTAGCTATATTAACTCTAGAACTGTGAGTGAAGGCTGTTTCCCTGTTTGCATCCTAGGTTTCCGATCCTGAACAAGTCAGTTGTTATATAAAAATTGTCGGTTTTATCCCTGGAGATAAGGTAGATAGAACACTCACTACCCACGTACCTCCTGCGTGTCGTAGAGGACGACTGGAAGGGGAAGGGGGAGCTGAGGGCTGGCAGTCGTCCTCTCCTGTATCGTCAGTTTCTAAAATTAGGAACAGCGGCAGGAGCCCGGAGAGGATACTTACTGGAAGGCTCAGTCATCTGTCTCTGACGCTACCTCGCCAGGCTGGGAGAGACCGGCTGGCTGTTCCTGACGCTAGCCTCACCAACCTGGGAGAGACAGGCTGTTCCTGACGCTTCCTCGCCAAACTAGGAGAGACAAGGGTTCCTGACGGTACTTCGCTAAGCTGGGAGAGACATGCTGTTCCTGACGCAAGCTCACTAAGCTGGGAAAGATGACCTGATCCTAACTTTGTTTTGCGAAGGTAGAAGGGACAGGTCCTAAGGCAACGTTTTACGTTTCCAGACAGCAATAATTCAATTGTAAACAAACTTATTTTTTATTTTTTGGTGATAGTTGGCTGACAAGGGATGAGTGACTACTGGTGGTAGGGGGAATTGACCGGGTTGATTAATGTGTCACTTGCATGATGTAGCGAGGGAGTGATGCGTGTGGTGAGTGGTGTTGGAGCGAGGCGCCTCTCACCTCCCTCTCACACAGGTGGCTATTCCCCTGATGGTGTTTGTGACCCAGTTGTATCATGTTATACCCTAAGGACCTGGCAGTAGCTGCCATCCCCATCACCACCACCCACCACTGCCACCAGCCCTCCGCCAAAACCAACACCACCACCACACCACCACAGACAAGCCCTCCACCAACACCACCGCCTCCACCATCCCTCCAACACCGCTCAAACTGGCCTGATATTAATCACCTATATGTACGGGGAAATGAGTTCAACACTCGTAGGGCCCAACACTTGAACTCTGCTATCGAGTAGCTAGATTTTTTAACATTTGTATAGTGCCACCATTCGCAGTCCCATTGGTTAATGTATTCCAGCCATCCACCACCCGTACACCGAAACAGCACTGTTTCACGTGCTCTGTAACACTTTTCTTGTTATGACCTCTAGTTATTCTGTCTCTGCATTTTACGAAGATTTCACTGTTGACGTCGTCCACCATATTTAGCAAGTTGTTGGTTGCAATCAGGCCACCTCTTTTCTTGTATCTCCATGTTGGGCAGATCTTTACCCCTCAGCCTCTCACTGTAGGTCAGCTGATTTTTTTTTCTTTCCGAATCCTTTCAGTTAAATCTTCTCGGTCTTTAGGTGACCAGACTCGGAAAATTATATCTAGTGTCGGTCAAATATCTGTTGTTGATAGTTTACCAAACATTTCCACGTTGGTATTTATTGGTGAAACACACGTAAAAAACAACTGCAAGATGCAACAACAACGACAACAGTAAAAACCATCCCTTCGGAAATTTGAATCGCGAGAAAAGAAGGAAGGAAAAATTTTCTATAGTCCCATACATGTGAGGTCTGAGTGTAGGAAGGAAGGAATGTGGTGAGAGTATTTAGAAAGCTTTCAGCCTCCCCCGCAGGAGGTCTGGAGCCTTGTTTTGAGTTGTTCAAAATGGCCTGTAAGCAGCCTTTGATAGTTCATCTTCATGTCGCTAACCATGTGCTTCTTATTCACGTTCGTAACAATGAGCCTCATATTCGTGTTCTCTAGCCATGTGTCTCATATTCTTCCTAACTATAAGCCTTATATTCATGTTCCATAACCATAATCCTTATATTCATGTTCCTAACCATGAGCTTCATATTCATGTTCCTCACCATGTCCCTTGTATTCATGTTCCTCACCATGACCCTTGTATTCATGTTCCTAACCATGAGCCTCATATTCACGTTCCTAACCATGTCCCTCATATTCACGTTTTTAACCATGTGCTTTTCTCTGTTTCAGAAACATGGCGATAAAGGTGAGTCCGGGACGAGTCTGTAGTGGACTTGGAGCCAACTGACGTAAGTACACTTATCTGCACGCACTCGCCGCACGCACTTGCTCTCACATGCCACAGATGATATACGTGGTTGAAATTATAAAATGACAAAAGTTATCCGCAAATATTACGACAGTGTAGAGTGAAAGTTTTGGTGTGAAGGACAGGCTCTAGGTTGGTGAGTTGCTGGTGAGGCTCTGGCATATACGTGGTGAGGGTGTAGCGTATACCTGGTGAGTGTTTTGGGGATATACATTTTGAGATGTGGGGTATGTACCTGATGAGGTCTGGAAAATATACTTGGTGAGGTCTTGGACATGGGCGGTTAGGTCTGGGGATATACCTGGTGAGGTTTGAGATCTGTATAATATGGTGAGATGTGGGATATCCTTGGTGAGGTCTGGGATATACCTGGTGAGGTTTGGTACATACCAGGTGAGGTCTGGGATAGACCTGGGATGAAGAATGGTCTCTTCAGGAGGAATTGTGGAGAAAAACTGCTTAATAACGAAAGTAGGAGCCTTTGGGAGATGGTTTATGAGCATTTGGGAGAAATTGTACAAGCCTTGCGATGTTTTTAGAGCCTTGGGAGTTAGTGGAAGAGCACAGGCCAGAGAGAGCATTCCCATGATTTTACGAAAATATTGGGTTTTAACATATTATTCGTTCTGACCTTTTCTATGATTACATTGGCGAGTTTCTAATTCGCCCCCATCCTCTTGGCGAAGTCTTAAGGTACAAACCTGGCCTTTTGATAGGAAAGATGATGCATTGATAATTTTAGGGCGATTTTGGCTGAACTCAGGCACCTGAAGCGACGATGCGACGACCCCTGAGCACGACTGTACGACCCTTGGGCAGGATGACGGGCAAACCATAACCGTTTAAGACCGTTAAGAAGTCGGAAAAAATAAAGGTCGCACCGTCACACTTACCGGTTGCATCCACAAACATCTTCAGTGCGTCAGGACCATGAGCTTTATATAGGTTAAGACCCATTGGTATTCTGTGTTTAATGGATATTTCGATGCGTGGGAAGCATCTCTTGTAAGGATGTATGCATATGCAGGTCCATTTATCCTCCATTGCATTCCTAGGAAAGAGCAGGACTTTCCTCTTCTCTTCAAAATCGTCGTTTGAGTAATGTTTTATGAAGGGTAGGTAACAGACAGGCGGAGAAACTGTGTTCGCGCGCGCACTATAGTGTGTACGTGAGAGGGTCTCCAGTACATAATGTATTTTACAAGTCCTGCCGCAGGCGTGGTCAGCGTGAAGCCCTCGTTAAGGTCAAGAGATGGATGTCATCTTCAGAATACTCTTCAGTTAACATTGAGTCCTGGAATAGGACTGTCGTAAAACATTTTGTAATTGTAGGAAACTTTTGTATTTCCTGTACCATCGTAAACCTTTCTCAGGCTAGAGTACCCTAACACGAAATACCAATAGCTTTAAAATTGTACAGAAATAATGTTTAAAGAGGAGGTAAAGGTTGTACGTGACGGAGTATTGATAAATAGGGTTGCGGGGAATCAGATTGGTCTAACGGAAGCAATTGTCGACCAAGCCGCCCTGCAGCGCAATATAAACTGGCTCAACCCACGTTCTCTGACTCAAAAAGTAAAATGTCAGTGTATGATTTAGAGAACTATGAAACTAAATCGCGATACGAGTGTTGTGAATAGCCTTAGTATTATTGTATGACTAAAAGAATTTAGGAATTTTTCCCTTAAAGTTGTGATGAGAAATTAAAAAAAAATAGTATCCTCGACTGCATGTGTACTATACATGTTGAACGATAATTGTAAAAAAAAAAAAAAAATCCGTTTAAGTCTGAAAACAACTTGAACTGTTGTAGGTGTCTGAGTGTGATCCATTCAGGAAGTGTGGATAAGCAGACTTACTTTGGTATAAAATCTTCCGTGAAGTATGTATGGCCCTGAAACCTCTTATTGTAAAATGATTATTGAACTCTTTGAAGAACACATTATTCAGTTCTAGAAGATATATTCTTAAAAAAAAATATTTTAACATTGTGATAAAATTTTGAGGTCAGCCGCAATGCGAAAATTATTCATAAAAAAAGGACTTAAAGTGACGATGAGATCAGAAAAGAAATTATTTGAACGCAAAAAATACTCGTTAGTGGATGACTAGGGAGACCAGCCGAAAGGTTAGCTGTTCTAGTGACGTCACGATTTTCCTGGCGATACACACACACGTCAGTGTGAAGGTAATGCCTGTTCCCTCACCCATTTTTGCATTACTGAAAAAGAAAAACGGTGTACTTTATTGCTGCGCACTCCAATAACACTCGCCGTCGTTCTGACTTCATATTTACACGTTTTACAGTTCGTTTCGGATTATTGAATAACCTGGAGCATATCAGAATATTGACTTCCTTTTGTGTTACTGTCGCTTCTGTAGTCCCAGTGGAAGAGTGGAATGTGGGAGATGGCCTTTGATTAAGGCTTTTTTTGCCCGTGCAATGTCAGTCCCTGTGGAAGAGAAAAAATGAGTTTTATCTTAGCTACACCAGTCAGACAGATTACGGGTAGGTAATATTTCGAAGTGGTTATTCTGCCGTAAAGTGCGATCGGGATTGTAACTTCCATAATCTTTTAATTCTAGGCTTGGCTACGGAAGAATCTCCCAGTCACGTTATTATTATTACTATTATTATTATTATTTTTTTACCGACTTGATGCAATGTGATAGAGCCACTGCAGTCTACCCCTTAGTTTGGATTTTCGTGTGATTTCACTCCACGCGTTACACCAGGTACTCCCCTAAATAGAATTGGCAGTTGTCAACAAAAATGAGTGTGGGCGAAAACTAAATAAACTATATGACAAAGCCTGTGGGCGAAAACTAAATAAACTATATGACAAAGCCTAGCAGCAAGTCGCACGGTGAAGCCAAGGGACAAACATGTATGTTTTAGCCAAGAAAACCGTGTTAACAAAGCCTGTAAGCGAAGTATATGCCAAAGTCAAGCCTCAGACCTCATGGGAAAGCTTTTAGCGACAACGATAAACCGGATGACGAAGCCTATCCTTAGCTCAGGGTCGGATTTAAGCTTTCCTTTTGGGGAGGGATACTCGATTAGAGGGACCTATCCACTGACCCGAAGCCCTTGTAAAAAGATCACTACTGAACGTAGTAATAATATTACGATAGGTGTTATAGTGCTAAGATACAAATATGGACCACAACTTAGGTACCTTTTTAAGGTCCCGGAAGAAGGCATAAGAATAAGGTAGATTTCAGTGAGTAATTTCCTTTTCTCTTGCAGATTTAACTCATACTACTAGTAGGTTGGGGGGAGAGATCAAAGGAGGATGTGTACCAATGAATCACTCAGAATGAGGTTATTATCATTAACTTATTATAATTGATATAAAGAAGTCGGTCAGTCAGGCAAAACCTAATAAATTGTAGTCAGAGACACACTGGAAATGACGAAGTATCCCTCAAAATTCGAACGATAGTTAAGGGAGGACCTAAACATTTTCTTATGGGGCCCCTGGCCACTCTAGCTCACCTTTAAATCCACTTATGCTTCAGTCGTATGTCAAGCCGGGATCACAAACCGTATGACAACATTTAGTCAGAATCATAAAGTAGTCTGTCCACAAACCTCTGTGACGAAGTCTTGCCACAAACCATATGGTAAAGCCTAACCACAGACGTTGTGACTAAATGTAGCCCCACTTCATAGGATAAAGCATAGCCACAACCCGTATGATTAAGCCTATCGGTTGGTTGGGGAGTATAAACTATTGGCCGGCCGTCCTAAGAGTAAATAATCCGTGTTAACCAAGGCGAGATGAATTAAGGTCAGCTCTCCTCTGGGAATGTAGCTTTGTCATGCCTAGGTGCCTCCGTGATGCTGAGTGTACATAATTCTCATCATAGTACGTGGGTACCTAGCTCAAGCTAGGGCTTGTATGTGTATGTGTGTGTGTGTGCATACATACATAGGAGTGAAGATTTGGCACATACTTTATGTAAGTCCTGTTTAGATGTCGAAATTTCTTTTCTTCAGATCAGTTCGTCCTTTTATACAAAGGATTGATCCGTCCTTGTATGGAGTACTGCTCGTACACCCGAGGTGGTTCTAGCTCTGTATCCTAACTTGACAGAGTTGAGTCAAAAGCTAACTTTAAACTTGATCTGCTTCTCCTACGCAGCAGTTTTTGTTCACTTTCCTTCTTCTATAGGTATTTGATCTTTGCTCCCGAGAGCAGGCTGCTTGTGTATCTCCACCACTAGGTAGACCACGCAATACTCGGCAAGCTGCTGCGTCACATGATTATTATGTGGCCGTCAGCAACTCTAGGGTGGGCTGTTTTGTTAACTGTTTCTTTCTCGACACCTCGAAGCTTTAGAACTCTCTGCTCTGTCATGTCTTTCCAAACAACTATAACCTGGCACATTTTAAAAGATAGGTTTTCCACTTTTTCAAAAAAAATCGTTGAATACTTCCCGTCTCTTATTTTTTCCCTTTCATTAACCTCTGTATTTCAGTTAAGGTCTGACCTTGATGTAAACTTCCATATGTGACGGGAGTCTCCAACGTAAAAAATATAAAAGATACAAGACTAAGAGACGGGGCATCTCCCCGTACCACAAAAATGATATTCACAGAATACATAATCGCAGTGTAGAGATAAAACCTAATTCATGATTTTTTCTAAGAGCATCTGTAAACAGATAAAGCACTACAGTAATTGTTTTTTTACTTCAAGAGGTGAAAGGGCAGGGCCAAAGATGCCATGGCGTTAGTTTATGTTTAGTAGATGTTACTCGTTTCCCTGACGTCTCACGGAATTTATGTTTTTCTCATATTATTATATTACAAGATGATAAGGATCAATCAGATCTCGATGAAGTTATTACATGAATAGGAAAATATTCTTAAACCAAATATATGAGGTACTTTCAGAATTATATGATTAACATTTCAGTTATACTAAACATAATTATATGATTAACATTTCAGTTATACTAAACATCTGATCATTTTTACATCAGGTATGTTGATGTAACTGGTATGGCTTTCCCAAGGATGAAGAAAAAATCTAGTGACGGTTTAGAGCAAAAGGTTAATAGTCACGGTCACTGTAAATCCCGTAAAAAAAAAAATATTAGAATGCTTAAATCGTACTTGTCCCAACTCCCCGAGTTGGTATACTGACATAAAGAGTGATGATGAGAGAAATGGCTGGAACCTCTGGCGTGTCCTTCAGTTCTTGCGTTTATGGTAGCGGTTCCGATGAGGTTGCATTCCTGCACTTAGTAGGCTTATAATAACGTGGTGGTAGCGGATACTGTTGAAATGGCCTGAACATAGACTTATAGTATGGGTTTAGAGTAGTGTTATTTCTGTACTGATTTATCAAGGTGAAGGGCTCAATGTCGTCATTACATCATAAAACACTTGAAGTATTTTTTTCTAATATGATAGAAATAGCAGTCAGTAGCCTACATACTCCAAAATTAGAACTTTTTATTTAAGGACGTTCTTTCCAGCTCTGTAACATATTACGAATGGTTGAAATACACCAGTTCGTTTATATTATTTTCGTAAAAACCTCGTATACTGATTCTGATATGGTGTGTCCTTTTCCTAAAGTGTTAAGGAAAGCAGTGTAGAGTGCCGTCAGGTATGAGGTGTTGCTCAAAATGGCATGTCCGAGTAAATATTGTGACGGGCCGGTATCAAGTGTTGAGATCCTAAGAACAAAGCTACGGGAAATTGCGTCACGTTCCCGCACCTTGGCTGTCGGCGTTGAATGATTTCACATGGCTGCTTCAGTTGCACAGTGCAGTCCATTGTGTTCAGGGTGAATCACAGTGATTACCAGCCGGTTATAGACGAAATCATTCAAAATCAAGATGTGTTCGAAGCATAACTGGTCCTGCATAGTAATGTAGCGATCGTTGTCTGCCTGATCGAGGGTTTGTTTGATACAGACACAAGAAGTTAAAGCCTCGTCCTTTGATAATACCTACCGGGTGGAATATACCAAACTGGCAGTCATGATTACTGAAAGTAATGTATATGATATGATGTGGTATATCCCGAGAAAAAAAATCCAGATAAGGCGTTGTGTTTGATGGTGTAAAATGGTACGGTTGAAATGATTTTGTGTATTGTAGGGCGAACAAGATATTTATAGTGAGGTTAACTGAATTCACAGATGTGATATAACAAGGAAGCCCTACTGGAATGATCACGTAACCCTACAGAACGCTTTATCAAGATGACCCCATGCTGACGTGTTGGTCTTGAGTAAAATTGAAGCTCCACATGATATGTTGTTATCTTGTGATAATGCGTAGGATAGTATTATCAGGCGTTTCCTGGGTTGGTGGAGAGCAGAAAGCTGCCATGCTCTCAGTCTGTCTCCTGGTGGTGCAGTGGTGGTGGGGGAGGTACACAGTCTCGACAAAATTCGAATCCGTGTACTGTATTTGAAACAAAGTGTTCATTTTTGCTGGTTGGATGATTCTAGTTCACATTACCGTTCAACACAGCCTGCCAAACTACGAAACATTATTGAAACATTCCAACTCAATATAAATCTTAACCTCCTGGGCTCGTGTCGTAGTTCTGTTTTTGTACTTAAGTGGTTAAGGACTCAGTCACTACTATTGCTCAGGAGAAATGTCCAAAACTGGAACATCGGTGTGAAGATTAAACCCCACCAAAAAAAACTCCGACGTTTTTTGATGATAGTGACGCTGTGGTAGATGATCAGCGCGCACACCTTGTGGATGAGGTTGCATTTTAGTATCCTTGTGAAGGTGTAAACAAATTCATGACAGACGCTCTCTCTCACACACACAATACTACCTTTGTTTAAGGAGACCGGGAGAATGCGCTGAACTACAGAACAGTTTCTCAAACGAGAGTGATCTGTAAAATACTAGAAAAGATAATCAGAAAACAAATCGATGACATCTTGCAAAGGAGAAACTTTCCTAAGCAAGTGACAACGCTGTGTCAGGGAAAGGAGATCATGTGTAACGCACCTTTGAAATTTTTATGATATAGAAGCTAGTTCTTAAAGATGGAATGAGGGAGGGACTACCTGGATGCGTAGATTATATCGTGGTGGAAGGGAACAAAGGAAGCATGTCAGGAGAGACATCTTGAAATGCGTTGTGCGGTCACCAGTGGCGTGCTGCAAGGGTTTGTTGTGGGAGCATTGCTTTTTGTTGTTCCATGTATATGACTTGCCAGAAGGATTGGAATTTCCCTTGAGTATGTTTTGCTCATGATACCAAGGTCATGAGGGAAGTGAAAAGCGAAGAAGAGCTCTACATCAACCGACACGGGGGACCTTGACAGATTCTAAAGTTTTTCTGATACATGGTTGCAGAAATCCAGCCCGATTGTTTGTATTAAGATGGGACGAAGCGGAGAGGAGTCACGATATGAATTTTATCTACTGAAAAATAAACTGCTTAATCTGTGTCACGAGAGAGAGAGAGAGAGAGAGAGAGAGAGAGATTTGATAGTAGATACCGTACTTAATGTGTCGCCAGTCCCAAGTAAAGGAGGCAGACTGTCTGCTGGCTTGTATTAGAATAGCTTTCAAATATATGGACAAGGAAAGTTTCAGCAACTTGTTCACATCCCACATTAGGCCAAAACTAGAATATGCTTCTCAGGTTTGATCACCGCATTTAAAGTTACACAAAGAACTAACATAGAAGCTCCAGAGTAAGTGAACAAAGAAGGTATTGAAATTAATAGAGCTTAGTTTTGTGGAGAGGTCAGAGACCTTAGATTTGTCCAACATGGAAGGAAAAGGAATAAGGGGTGACCTCATGGCTAGAGATAGAGCCACAAAAATTTCTCTTGGTTGTTTATTGAAGTGAAAGGTTTTTGGGGTTGAAAAATATAGGAGGAGTTTGTTGGAGGGTTCTTGTGAGTGCGGTGAGGAACATAAAACAAGGAAAAAAAGAAGGAAATTAGGGTAATGTGCCCTGGGGCACCATTTAGAATCGGGGTGACCGGATTACAAGCTATAAGCTTTTAAACCAGGTTGCTGATGCCATCAGTGAACAGTTCCTCGAGAAATACAAGGGGTAAAACAACCAGAGGACATAATGTGAAGTTAAGCAAGAAACTTGTTAGAAAATGTAAAGCACTTACAGCTTAAGAGTAGTAAATAGATAGAATAAACTAATGATGATGTGGACTGCAAATACAGCTTAAAATGTTTTATGATACCTAAGTTCAAGGGATGGGGCCCCACTAGTATAAATCTCACTCCCAAAAATCACAAATAAGCAATTACAAAAGTTAATTACATCCGCTTGCTCCATATTCTTGTATTGTCTCCACCACTTCCTGATTACATCCAGAATGCAATCGGTATTTTCTTTTTCTACATAACAGCACCGAAAATGGATGTAGCTGTGCCCGATGCATCCGTGAGGGTTGTGCGTCTTTGTGAGTCTGTGGTGGTATGAGAGGTGATGCCCGTGTCTTGGCTGAGTCGACTAGATAGCAGAGGAATAGTCAGTCTAATGCTACTGGCTCACCCTGGCCTCTCCCCGCCCGGGGCCGCCACCTACCGAGCATAGGTTGACTCTGAGCGCGCAGACTTACCTGCTTCCCTCTGTCTCTCTCTGCGACCGACCGTTGCGATTCTTTTACATTGTAGGAGCAGTCGTGTGAAGCTTGGAGGGTGCAGATACCGTTGTGTTCTACATCCACACTGGCATGAAGGTCCGCAAAGTTCAGACACCACGGAGGTTTTCACTTTTGCTTACATGGGGTACTTGTTGGGGAAGGTTATGAAGCGGTGTCCACACCGTAACTTCTTTGTCAGATCAAGGAATCACTTTCTTGCACTGCAAGTGGAATAGTGAATACCTGAGACGATTTTATAACCATATACACTGCTTGAACAAAAGAAAGAATGGTGTGAAAAGAGGAAATGGGATTTTAGAATGAATTATCACATCTAGTGAAGAGGTTTTACGTAGGCGAATTGCAAGAAATGATGTCTGTATTGCTATTTACGACGGGTAGACGCTGCATGTGGCGCGGCTGTGAGAGGCTAGCCATTTGTTAGCTCATTTCTCACTGTGGATCGTCAACATCCTGTTTGTTTTTTTTTCCTTGTATCCCTATGGTGTTTGCAATATGGAGAGATATTTAATATGTTTCTTTGACATAAATTTTAGTTTCCTGAAGGTCAGCTGTCATTGCTCACATCAACAAGGCAAGGATGTAATTTTTTTTTATTCCTTCGTAGCATTCGTGATTTTATTGCCCCAAACGTAGTTCTAGAACGAATTGGACTGGTAGTGGCGAGCCACACCCACTCCCTGCTTGGGGACCTTGTGTCTGAGATGTGTTCTTCCTGGGACCACTGCACGTGAGGTACGGTGTTGGACTTGCCGTGCAGTGCTGTGCTTGGTGGCTTATCCCAGAGTAACAGTTTTGAGGGACAAAGTGACGAACCACACAGTAGTAGCTCATCCAGATGTGGTGCTGATGAGACAAAAGGAACTCTCAGGCCAGCATCTAGAATTAGTGAAAGCTGGGAGAGGTGGAATGACAATGGTGAAAAGTTCAAAATGAAAGTGGTATCGAAGGAAAACTCTGTGTCTTTGAGAACTTAGCGCTCTCTTTGTTAATTGGATGTTAAGCTTAATTACCTTTGGTCATACTTTCGTAGAACTGAGAACAGCTATTGTAGATATACAAGTTTATTATGAGACCGGCGACCGGTCTTCAATGAGAATGAAGTTGATACTGGGTAACACTAAACATCTGATAGGTATAAAACAATTACGATTTCCGAGATAAGAGAAAACGGAACCTGTTGTTGCTTAGGTCACTATCGTATATCACAGCAACACCTAAGTAGACATATTTATTTCTCGTTTTGAGGAACTAGAAGGGTTAGAATAATAAATCTTTTAATATAATTAAGTGTATTGTATACTGTGTAGCTCAAGGTCGGGGAGGGAAATCGTTCCTGTCCCCCACCCCTCCCCCCCTTAGATACGTCCATGTTGGAGGACAGTTTACCTCTGGAGAGTTTACCTACACTTGGCCGTAAGCTCACACATCTTACCCATTGCGTACATCGGTACAGCCATCATACCCTAGGGTCGCAAGTGGTTGAGATTTTATGTACCAGAAACATTAACATATGTCTCTTGCACTTAGTTTGAATGTCTGTTTTCTAGGATGCTGCTGTCTTCACTGCATGACTTTGGCATGGTAGGTCTTGCGATATTTTGAAATGGTGTTTGTAAAGTTGAAGCAATGGATCGTGTCCAGAGCCGGTGTCACAAGTAATGCCTTGTATAATTGGGTTCTGGGGTAGAAGAGACTGACAGTGTAG
>JAUUDW010115585.1:0-15448 GCA_032361385.1 Panulirus guttatus | reverse complement strand
TGTGTATGCATATCAATAAGAAAGAAAAAATTGATTTCTATGTAAATCATTATTCCACATAAGCCTCTCTGCGTGTGTCTGGCGAGACAGACACAACCGCCAGCTGGGGAAACCCACAGACGACTCCCCTCCCGAATCTTGGGTGAAACATTAGAACCCATTTCGTTCGGCTATTTAGATAAAGCGAGGATAAATCACGGAAGCTATTTCGAGGTTCGCGACGCCCTCCGGGGCAAGCCCCCACCCGCTGTAAAACACCAGCCCAAAGACTGTTCGACGGAAAGGGTTCGAAACGTGTGACCCCCGAAGGGAACTGATTGATCGATTGTCTAAAATTATCTGCCGCGTCAGCAGCTAGTGTGTGTGCTAGGGTGGGTGGGGCTGGAGGAGGTCATTAGCGGCGGTGACACCAAAGAAGACAAGTCCCCTTCTGTGTGTTACTGTCTCGTCAAAGTAAAATGGGTTCAGTCGGTCCTTCCCTCCACCTTTTCGAGTCTGAGTGAAGGACATTGTTCTCTCTAGTGGCATAATGGAGACATGCTTCTGTGGTTATACCTGCACGTCAATACGGTGGCTCCTGTCTTGCAAGATCTTACAAACCTTCACATATGAAGAGATTATTTCTTTATGCCTAAAATTATCTCCCTAAAGAGGACATTACTACCGCGCCATTCGTCATGGGTAGAATGACTCTTTATCATTGCTCTACTCGAAGAAATATATGTCGGTGTTTATAAATATACAGGTAAGGTAGCAGGAGGACCAAGCGGGCACAAGATCGCCTTTCAAGAGAGCAGTGGGGCCCAGTTACCAAATGTCAGTGTCAGTCTCTCGTTCGATGATTCTTTATATATATACAAGTAGAGTCCAGACCTTCGTATGATTCTCTTCCTCTTCCCCTACATGTAGTATGCAACGAATGGGATCCTTGTTCCCTGTTCCTCTGCACTGTACACTCCCCCACTCGACCTGCCCCCTCTCGTCTCCTCTTTCTCTCTCTCTCTTGCGTAACTCCCTACACAGGATATGGGTCTGGTTCCCACTACTGGACATTCTGGGGCGCTAACACAACCTCAGGACCTGTCTGATGGGCCTGGACTCCGTAACAGAATTCGTTCCACTTCTGCCCCTATAACTGTTCCTTTGGAGGGGGCGTTTGTTTTTCCCAGGTCACACACCACACCAACACTCGTGGTCTTAAAACATTTTTTTATTTTCTTTCATTCTCATCAGAACAACACTTCGATGCTTAATCTCTTACTTACTACTTTTTTCAGTGAACCTTCCTGTCGAATAAACTTCTCTTAGATATTTTTTTCTTCTATCATTAACAACAATTACACATGTAGTTAAGTCTACTTCTAAGCACTGACAAGAGTTTCGCTTGTGTGTGTCGCAGATTCAACACAGTTACTCCACTTATTACAAGTGGGTCAACTGTCCACGCGAAGAAATCGGCTCTACTTCATCGTACTTAATCCAACACTTAATTCTAAAGTAACTCAACAAATCTAGACTTGACTTTCTCTACGTCGTAAATGTACGTATGGTTTTCCCTTGCTCTTTCTCTTCCACATATATGACTTCTGGCTTCTGTTCCCGAGGGCTGACTCCTTCCTCGCGTGCCTGAGATTAGCCAGGTCACGCAGAGCCCGACGGGCCACTTCGTCAGTAGATTGGAAACTTCAGGAAGGGATCTTCTCATTTCTGTTTCTTTCCCTCCGCCACTAAGCTCTGGAAGTCTTTACTATCTCACGGCCTTCTCGACAACTGCGATGCATCTCTGCCAAACTTTTCACTTCCTTTGAAATTCTTGGAGGTGTGGCATTATATGATTTTTCAACATCCTTTCTTTCTCCTTTTTTTTTTCTTTGTCATATTCAAGGCTTGGCTGTGACTTGAGCCTCTGTCCTTAACTGGAGCTTTCTCCCTTACAAATGTAATAAACAAATATACTTCACGTCTGCAAGGCCAGGAGTCAAGCAAGTGTGACGAGGCGTGGCTGTTGGCTGTCCAGCACCACCAAGCTAATGAATCAGCCACGTCTCGCGCCGCACCAGTCCACCACGCTCGCTGGCTGCTCTCGTTCGTTCATGGACAACATGCCTGAAATGTACTTTACCCCCCCCCTCGAGTGGGACGGTTCGACTCTTCGCTGCGTCCCTCGCAGTCCGTCCCTTAAGCACGACTGTACGACCCTTGCGTGTGAGGGCCTAACTTTTAAATGGGGTCGGGTCGGAGGCCAGGTAATCATACCCAGAGGATCGTTACCGTCTTGCTTAGAGTCGTCGTACCGTCATCAACGGGAATTAAATGCTATCAACAATCAAAACCTGTCTACAATCTACATTCTATTTATCTTTTTCCTTCATTTATAATATCTCTACTGGTTCCTTCTGGGGGTTCGTGGCGGCTTGGCAGTGTTCCCGGCAGCTGCGGTACATTCGTTTCGTACACTGTCGAGTAATAGTCGTCTTAATGTGGTCTTCTGTATTTTCCGGCCAGCAGCTCACTGGGGAGCCTGAGAAACCTGGCTTTACTCCCACCTTGCTGTGGCTTACTTGAGCCTTTGAGGAACCTGGCTCGTTTCATCTCGTGGTGTGGCTGCCTGAACCTTGGCAGAATCTAAGACTCAAAGAGGAAAAAAAAATGGCATTAGCCCTTACTGCACAACGATGTGACCCCCTTGAGCACGAACGGTGTGACCTGACCCTTAGTGGTCAGTCCAGAGGCCAAGGGTATATCATGTACCCAAGGGTATTAATATCGTGCTCATGTTATTAAAATAATCGCGGGTTATTGCTAATCACACGGCGAATTCATTAACTGTATACATCTGGGCCTCATTCTATCACGTGGTGGATGTGGCACACATCACGTGATTTTTTTTTGTGCATCACAAACTGACTTTTGATAAAGTTCACTCTATCAATATTCCTTCCTCGTGGTGCGGGTTTACTCACTGTATCACGTGGTGAGGGAACGCCGTATCACGTAGTGGCAATTTACTGTATCACGTGCTGAGGGGTTATTGTAGTAGTGAGAGGTTGTTGTATCACGTGGTGCGACTACTGTATCACGTAGTGAGGAGTTATTGTATCACGTAGTGAAGGGTTACTGTATCACGTTGTGAGGGGTTACTGTATCACGTGATGAGGGGTTACTGTATCGCATGGCGATGGGTTACTGTATCACGTAGTGGTATAGAGTGCCTGCACATGTGGTCAGTCTCACCACCTGATACCAGATCACCAAAACGTTTGGTGAAAGCTTTTTTAATTATCAAGGTATGTAGTGGGAGTTAGTTTGGAGCTAGAATCATCATAACCAAGTAAAAAATATTCCAACTGGTGGTTCAGACTTGACGCTGAGGGCCTTAACGACCCTTGGCTGGCAGTCGATTATGCCCAAAGACCCAAATAACCAAACCACTATTTGCCAAACTGGCGATGGTATTGATGGTGCGACGAGAGAGCAATTTTCTCCAACGAGGCTCAGCTGATGGTTACGGTAACCTTGTCACCTGCTTCACGTGGCGTCCGCGACTGCCCGTCTGTGTCACGTGGTCATGACGCACTGCACCACGTGGTGGTGTTGGCGGGCGATCTGTGGTTGTACATGACACTGTCACGTGAAGGGGTGGGGGGTAGGGGGTGGGGGCCGGAGTCTGGAGACAGCAGGCAGCACGAGGTGGCGGGAGCATGACACATGACGATGCCCCATGCCAGCGCTTCCTCCCGCAGGGCCCGGATATCCTTCGCTATTCTGGCGGGCTGTGTTATTGCATCTCTGCGTCACACAAGACTATTTATAACAGACAGATTACGAGGTTCCTGTGCTATCTTCGCCAAAGCCACAGTTACGGCGTTGGCTGCTGTGTCCCTATCTTATCTTGCTGAACCAAGTCATTGGTGTATTTTTGTTAGTACGTATACAAGTATCTGTATGATGATTTACCAACCCTATAAGGCGAGGATATACAGTTTCGATGTATGGCTACGGCATACGCGATAAACTCACAATTGACCTTTTGTTCAACGTATGTTCAAACCGCAGCTTATGAACTCCGGAGTACTCATGGATATGTGTATGGCAGTTCATGACACGTCGTCTGAACATCTGCTGAACTTTGGTCAACACAGAGAGTCTCTAGACTGTTAGTCTGTACAAAGATGTGGTCGGTCATTCCCCTTGCAATTCCCTCTTGCAACAGACTCCCTAAGCAAGGCAACGTCTCCAAACACCAGTCGACATCTTTTCCCATTGTCTGTTCTTTCCACGTTCCAGGCCAGTCCTGTAGTACAGTAGGAAAGTCTTGAGTTCAGCACCTCTCACTCGTAAAGCCAGACTCGTTGAATATATCATCCACCACTGTTGGACGCAAGGCACCTCACGTCTCATACCCTCTCCACTCAACACCCCAAACCCTCTCCCAACCAAGATCCAATCCATCACCCCAAACTCCCTTCCCTCCTACCACCCTCAGCGCCCCCATCCCCACTCACAACCATCCTCCCCACCAACCACCACCCTCAGCCTCCCACCACCCACCACCACGAGCCCAACCACCTCTCCCCCCCCCCCGTACACTTGCTCTTGACTCACTCGGACTATTTTCGTAACACATCTTGATTTATCTGAATGTACCGAGTGGCAGATCACGTATCAGCTCAAGTGGAAGAGAGAGAGAAAGGGAGAGAGAGAGAGAGAGAGATGGGGGAGGGAGGTGAGAAGAGGGAATGTCGAGTGAGGTGACAAGGAATTGTACAGACCCCCTGGGCGTGACGGCGACAATGCGACGACCCCTGAGCACGACGGTACGACCCTCGAGCACGATGGTATTGGCCTCTGACCTAATCAAGAACAAAGGCAGTGAAAGAAGAAGAGGCAAGGATGGCTGAGCGGGCGGGTGAAGGCAATGAGGAAGTGGGTGAATGCAATGAGGAAGTGGGTGAAGGCAGTGGAACCATGAGGCGGTTTTTCGCCACATTACCTCAACTTAATGAGACACCACCACAGCGAATTCTGCTTCACCACACTCTCCCCACCCACAACTCCTCTGCCTCAGCATACCCTCCCCACCAGATATTCTACTTCAACACACCCTCCCCACTCACCATCTTGCTTCATCGAAGTCCCATCTCACCCCGTAACTTCGCTGCAGACAGTGGCTCCGAGAACTGTGCTTCAAAACAGCTAGCAAGAGCAGAAGGCCACCAGTACAGTAACAAGCCGCCGCTCAGGCACCGCCAAGCACCAGCCGGGATATTGCGCCATCATCAACAGTGAGTCGCCCATAGCCCAACCAAGTGGTGTCGACTTCCGGCCCACTTACTCTTCCCCCGGTTGTTAACTTTCCTAGGTGTAGGTGCTTGGATGGGCAGGTGTAGGTGAACGGGTGGGTAGGTGTAGGTGGTGGAGAGGGCTGGTATAGGTGGGGGAATGGGCTGGTGCAGGTAGTGAGTGAGGAGACTTAGGTATTGGAGTACACAGTGGAGTGGGATAGGTCAGAGTAGGTGGTGGGTAAGCAGGTATAGGAGCCTGGGGTAAGCAGGAGTAGGTGGTGAAGATGAGCAGGTTGTGAACAGCAGAGGTCGGTAGGATCAGGCGTCTGGGCAGACCTAGTAAGTGTAGGTGTTGAGGCAGGATGGCGTAGGTGACAGGCGAGTGAAGGGGGTGAGGCGTAGGTGACAGGCGAGTTTAGGTGATGAGGGGAGCATCAACGTGATAAGAAACATGGACGCAGGTGGTGTGAGCTGAGCACATGGTAAAAGGCAGCCGGGCGGGTGTGGGTGACACAACCTTCGCTAATGCTAGGGAAGTAGGCGGTCCCGGTCGCCAAGGAACAAATTGTTCCCTTCAACTTTTTCCCCCTCACGCCAGTCATGTGGTGACATAAATATAGTCACGTGACACCTCCCTCGGCGGCTCCCTCCCTCCAGCCTCACGCGCTTCTACCCCTGCAGCAGCAGCAGCACGGGCCTCGACCGTCATCACTAGGCTTCGCAACGCTTTATTCACCAGCGGCTGCAGCCGCACACTGGCCACACACACACACACAACTTCCCTCCCCACTATCCCCGTCCCCAGCTCTATCTCTATCAACTCGGCAAAAAAAAAAACGCTCTTTTTAAATAATTCATAACGTATTCAATTACCACAGCTGCAACGATTGCCAGCGAGAGTTATTTAAACGGTAAATTAGACTCCTTTTCCGTCTGGCTATTATCGCAGAGCAGATCATGATTTACAGAACAGTGGCAGGGGCACCCACCCACCCTCCCTGCCCCCTCCCCTCCCCTGCCGGGTGGTGCAACACCCTGGTGGTGGTCCCACCTGCTGTGTGGAGATGAGTCTCCTGCTACATAATTAACACCCCCCGGCTTGAGGACGATGGTACGACCCTTGAGGACGACGGAACGACTTGGGGAGGACGGCAGGACTCTTCAGCACGACGGTACGACCCCAGGGTGTCTAAAGGTTCAGGCCATCGTCCTTAAATTTCGCGCTGTCGTGCTGAGGGATTGCACCGTCTTTCCTGATCAAAGATCGTGCCGTCATGCTTAAAGATCGTTCCGGCAATTTCTCGCGGCATCGAGAGCTTGACAAACCCCAAGGATACCAGCACCTGCAATCCCACACGTACTACCCTGTAAAGCTCCCAGGTGAGTGAGTATGTGTGTGTGTGTGTGTGTGTCGGTAATCCATCCGTCAAGAGCGGCAGTGCAGCGAGAGACTTCACTGTCAAGTGCAGCAGCAGCAGCAGCAGCAGTGTTCGCTATGATGGTGGTATTTATAACCAGGCGAGGCGGTATGTGTGTGTGTGTGTGTTTGCCTCACTGACCATTATCTCGCCAACAGTAGCATAGCTCGTCTCTCGTCCTTCTCTGAACAGAAATCACTCTCCGCATGAAATATGTCTCTGCAAAAAGGGATTTTCAGGAGAGAAGAGGTGGAGTGTAGGTGTATGTGTGTGTGTGTGTGTGTGTGAGGGGGAGGGAGGGTAAGGGGCGTGTCCACAACGTGCCTGCCTGGGACCAGCACCCGACAGTAGGCCCCGAGGCGGTGCCAATACACCGTTCAGTCGCGCGTGAGCTTCCCTCGCTGCCAGACGCCGGGCCTCCCTCCCTCCCTCAGCACGCTCGCTCGCCACACACCGGCCCAGCCTGACTGCCTTCTTAAACAGAACCTCCCACCGTCACAGTGCGCGGCTCACGGCTTTTATTTCATTGTCTTTAACTGGGTGCCATCGCACCAAGTCCCTGCAGGAATTATCTACTCAGTCCATATGCACCTCGAGTCATAAAGTGAGACGCTGAAACCTGTGCCTTGAATGGAAATTTTATGCCGACTCTGGCGTGGTTCGAACGAGTAGTTAATTTCCTGTGCGAGGTCAGTGCGGGTGATGGGGTGTAGTAATGCAGGTGACAGGGACACTAATCGTATACACCAGGCGCCCCACTGACCTCCACAGACTACCACTACTCGACCCTCACTCTTAGTAATATCGTGTACGAACCAACCTCCCACCTTGAAGACTACACACGCTACCAACCAACACCCTCCGCCCACCGTGAGCCTTGGATTGAAAACGCCAGGAAGAGTGTGAGCCGGGAACTGTTGCTAGGCTGCTGGTCCTCCTCCCAACACCGGTGCACATTTCATCCTGGTGTAAAAAGCAAATCCTTGCGAAGTTTATTGCTCGAGTGTTGGTTTTGTTTCCAAGGTCGGTCGGGGTGCTACGTGCGGAGCACCTGGGTGTTTAAGTAACACAGGCGGAGCACTGTGGACAGATACACTGGCTGCGGCGGGACTCATGAAACATACAAGGATGAAGCAGGAACTGGAGGACTTCCTCACCTTCGCCTCCGACTCGCCCGACACCCTGGTGAGGGAAGATGTCATGATCGTCTCATCCTCACAATGCTTGGTACGTCCTCTGCAACCCTACAAACCCCCCCTCCAAAAAAAAAGGCATACATGCTTGGCCCTCTTCTTCATCCTGACACCACGTGGAATAAAATATTTTCACCGTGTTTGGCAGGGATACAGCTTATGACGGGCACTTGTGCAGTGATCGCTAATGACTGGCTATTGGTAACACCGGCCCTGACACCGATGCTGGCACTATTCCACCAGTGACACCTGACAGCATCGGTGCCGCTGACCTACAGTTGTACTGTTACCACATATGCAAATAGTAATAGTGAACCCACAGCTTTAAACCTGGTTTCTAAGACAACCAGTGACCCTGTCGCAAAATCCATCATGGGTACAACCACCTAACCTCGATTCTCACATCACAACCGGCCCCCGTCCGTCTCTTGTATGGCCAGCCACTGACCCCGGCACCTGTATCGCCAATGGTCCTGGCACTTATGGCACCAGTTATCCGGGCACTTGACACTGATACTCAGATGACCACTGAGTACCATCAGTGAACCTGACGATGGCACTACAAGTGACCCTGTGACAGAACAGGTGCCACCACCAATGACCTGGGCACTTGACTTTGCCAGAGACATTAACATGTCGGCACTGTCTTGATCAAAATAGACCCTAGCACCACTACCATACCTGACCCTACCACTGCTAGTACTACTAACCATGACACTGACACACCATCACTGATCCGGGAAGTGTTACCACTTACCCTGTGGCACCCCTCACTCATCCTGGCACAAGCATCAACGGCGAATCTGTTTATAGTTCTAGCACTGGGTCCCTATCACTAAGCCCATTACATACCTAGTCAACAGTACCATCAATAACCATCGTTATCATCACTCGCCCTGGCACTTGCTCATCAATGACCATGGCTCTCATGTCATCAATTAGCCTAACACTTGTGACAACACTAATCCTAGCAGTGAAAACTTGCCACTTGTGCTATAATTGATACTGTAACTAGTAATATTGTACCATCAATGACCCAGACACCACAAACTGACCCATAAATCCTTCCAACCTGTGTTGAAACATTTTTCCTTTCGTTCCAAAGTGAATGGAATTATGTAAGGATTTTTGAAGATGTACAATGAGTGGCCAGAGCCTCTTCACATTAAAGTAGCGTTATGTAATGAGTATTTGGGTGCTTGAACGTTATCAGGTTAGGGAAAAAGAATCCTTGAGCAACTTGTTTGATGACTTTCAAGCCAGACAGGTTATTCAGTAACTTGTCTGGCTTGAAATTCATTAAAAAAAAAAGTTGTTCCATGATTTTTTTTCCAAATGTGACAATGTAAATGTCCCCAAATACTCATCAATAAACGCTCCTCAAATAGTGTTATTCATATCTCAGGTGTCTCTCTCAAAAAGCCTAACTTTTACCAGGAATGGAAAAAAAAAAGTTGAATATAAACAAACTGTTGACATGGGGTAAAGGAACTTGCTGGACACGCTAGAGTACCACCACCGTCCCTGGCTCTAGTACTACTACTGACCTTGGCTTTGGTACCAACACTAACCTAGACTCTGGTACTACTACTGATCTTGGCCTTTGTACCACTACTGACCTTGACTCTGGTACTAATACTGACCTTGGCTTTGAGACAACACTGACCTTGGCTCTGGTACTACTACTGACCTTGACTCTGGTACCAATACCGACATTGACTCTGATACCATCACTGACCTTGACACTAGCACCGCCACTGTCCCTGGCTCTGATACCACTACTGACCTTGACACTAGTACCACTACAGTCCCCTGGCTCTGGTACCATCACTGACGACCATGACACCAGCACCACTGCTGACCTTGTCTCTAGCACCATCGCTCACCTTGACACCAATCCCACCAACTGACACACTGACCAGGATTTTAGTATCACTAATGAGCCTCGTTCAGTAACGTCGTTTGTCCTGGCAGTGTTAATAATGCTCTCATGAAACATACAGCTCCTCCTCTACCCTTAGCAACAGATATGACGAACTACTCACATCACGTACGCGCCAGATGTCATCTGGGATTCCGTATTTAAAAAAAAAAGATAATAAATATACTGGCACTTGTCTGTAGTCGTACATTCGCTTCTTTTTATGGTTTTCTATCACAAAAAACCTAGAAAGGACGAATCGTCTGCTGTAGTTTGCATTCCTTTTGTACTCCGGCGTTCACAATTGGTCTGAAGTGAACGAGTGTAGGAAACTTGAATGATCAGGCTTATACAGTGGTGGTCACTGGTGAGGACTTGAGGCAGGTCGGGGTTTCGAGTGCCACGGAGAGGTGTGTGTAGGATGCCCGCTACCCGGTTTTAAGTAAAAGTTTTACTTGACGATCTCTATGTTTACGAGTGGTTGTCGTGTGTCGCGGTAGAAATGTTTGGCCATAGCAACAGTGGCCACCAAAGTACCGTTGTTATATAAGGCTTCCCCCCAAACCCCCCCGCAAAACAAGCTTAACGTTGGGGGCTCTTCCCTGGCGTGTGCGCCACCTTGGCCAAGAATGTCCAAGTCTGCGCCCCGTGGCCAAGGAAGACAACCTTAACTCAGCCTGACCAAGTCACTCCCGTACTTCCCTCCAACACTAACTGACTCATGTTTTATGAGCGGCAGCACCGTGACGAGCCAGGGCGCGTGTGGCCTCGGTTAATGTACCGGGACCAGTAGACATATGCTCCCTCACCGACGTAACATCAGTGGCTGAACTGAAAAAAAAAAAATATGTCGTAGTGATGACTGGTGTCAAACTGCCGCCGACACTCAGTTACTTCCTTGACACAATGTACAAGTATCTTGCAAAGGGGGCGGACTGTCAGCTTGGCACCCGGCCTGACATGCGAGCCAAGATTTATCATCCCAGTCAACCACAACACAGCTCGTCATTGTCTGGCTAGCCTCCGTCGGACGGACACGCACCTGCTGGGGCACCTGTCCTCATCCATAACGGCTCCGCACCTGCTGCTGCACCTGTCCTCCCCCATGACTGCCACTCAACTGCTGCAGTTGTCATCCTCGTGACTACGCACCTGCCGCTGCGGCTGCACGCGCTTCTCGGACCACCGGAGGGCAACATCTGCAGACTTGTCGAAACCGTCCAACCCCCAACATCTCACGGCCCAGGAGGAGGCATCAAGTACCCTACAGGGTCCTGCACACTTCAAACACAGCGACTGACGTGACGAGGATATAAATGAAGCGTCCTGATGGCCCTTATCTCCCTCCCGGTGTTGCAACCTCACCTTCCCATTTTGCAATCCAACCTCCCTCCCCCAGCTGCAACGTTGATCTAACAAAAAGAATATTACATTATATCATGAGAGGTGTGTGTGGTGGTGGGGGGAGAGGAGAGAGAGAGAGGGGGGGACCAAGAGGTAGGTGCAAGGCTGGGAGTCTGCCCACCTCATGTGCCATTATAAATACCTTCAGCAAGATATTCTGGACCATGACCCCTGTTGAGACGAAGAGTCTACCGAGGCAAGGCCACCAGCCTGACTTATCCTGGGAACTGTTACATATCCCGCTTGAAATTAACTCACCTTAACCCTCCCTCAGGCACTACGGTTACCTAATCCTTGCACTGTTCTGGAAAAAAAATCAGTCTCCTGGTATTACCAGGTCCTGGTACTATCCGCATCCTGGTACTCCTAGGCTGAACTTGGAACCATTACTTGGACTACCTGATAGACTCTTGGTTTTGACTCAACCTGGCATCGACTGATACATGCTCTACTGTGCAAAGGCATTACTTGAACATGGCATTGCTGATCTTGGCAACTCAGTAGTGACTGACCCTGGCAAATGGCTTGAAGTGCTTGAATGCAATATCAAATTAGCACTGCCTGACTTTGGCCCGACTGACTTGGCACTGTTTGAAAAAAGGCAACTGACTGGCACTACTGATTCTTACACTACCTGAAGATGACAACACCGGAATAACAAAAAATAAGTGTATAACTTCCTGAAGGCGAGAACCCCTGAATGGTACAAATTATGAATCTTACACTACATGAAGATAACACCGGAATAACAAAAAATGAGCCTATCACTACCTGAAGGTGACAACTGAATGACACAAATTAGTCTTGCACTACCTGAAGATGCCAACCCATGAATGACACAACTGATTCAGGCACTACCTAAAGATTACTACATATGACACAAATGATTCTGGCACTACCTGAAGAGCACAACATCCTATACAAATGATTGACGCACAATTCGAAGGTGACAAACATATGACTGCCGTACTGCATGATTGCTTTTACTTCTGTCATTGCCCGACCCCGATCCTCGCAACATCTTGCAACATCCAGCCCTGACACAGCTACTTGACCGTGAAGTCCACCACTTCTTGCTCACCTCCACCTCGATATTCATCCAAATCTGGCAAGATCTGCTCTGAGCATTCCCTAATTCTGGCATGACTTGACCCTGACATTCCCATGTTACTGGTACCAAATGACTCTGATATTCTCAAATTTTGGTACAACCTGACCCTATCATTCCCTAATTCTTATAAGACTTGACTCCAACATTACCTGCAACATACACAATCGGACTGGGAAACACTATCTAGTTATACTTACCAACAGACACTAAGATTACTGACTAACATCAAATCAGGATTCCATATATATATATATATGCGGTTTTAACCCATCATCAGAGTAAATGCAACATATATGTCTGCACCTACATACCCATATAACTATATAAACAATAATACATACAAGTACAAAGAAATAAATGAGGCACATATACAAACCCATTAAACAAATAACTAATTAGTTACTTTCCTTTATCCAATTTATTTGCTGCTTGATCAACTAACCCTGTTGAACTGCAAATCATCTAGATTTTTATGAAGAAACTATTCTGGTTTCCGAAAGATTTCTTAAATTTCACTGGAGAACTTTCTGAAGCCCGGTGGCAGTCGTCGAACTGCTCTTAAATCATCGTGTTTTGTTCCAATAATATTCCGGAACCATAATTCAAAAGAGAATCCTGCTTTTTCTGAAACTTTTTTTTTTTTTTTGTCTGACAACCCTATTTTCTCTATTGATCTTTCTAAGCAATAACTCTATTAGCCCATTTTTCATCGTCTTTACACAATATTAACGGTTTAAGTACTAGGCTTTGCACATTTTTCATCTTTAAACAATACTACTAACGTGTTAAGTAAACTTCTGAATCATGACTCATTGTTTATCTTGTTTTCATTATCATTCTCGTTTATTAGCAATTTAAGAGCGTTTTATTGATCAGTTACGATTAATGTGTAAAATATTATATAAAGACTACAGTGGACAAACTTTCCTTTGTATATGAGTGGTCAATAGTGATGCCTTCGGGGAATTTAAAAATTTTACATCTCACGGCAAGATAGTTGTTTATGTTCAGGTAGCTCTACTTCCAATAATCACTGACTGTAGTAAGCACTGTTGTGAGTTTTTAGTCGGTAAAAAACTAATGAAAGTACTGATCAGCATCATTAAATATTAACCAAAATAAAGTAGTTCTGGGTGGTGCTGAAAGGACTTGCACTTCGATTGAGCTACGCTATCCTAAGTTAGCTTTGAGGTTCTGGGGACGGAGCCCTCAACAATTTCGGGCTTGGTACGGTTTAACTCCACATTTTCCGTGAATGTCAAAGCTCTGCCTGTTATTTTTTCTTTAACTTGTGTGAGGACAAATCGACTTGTCTCAGAGGCAAAAATTATTGCAATCACAGGGATCCTTACGTTATCTTTTGCACTAAGTTGGAAAAAGAAAGTTTCTTTTTTTTCTCGAAATTTAACGACTCCCGCTGGACTAGTAACTTTTTCCAATGACTTTCAAACTTTTTTTTCTAACCATCAGAAGAACAACTAGAGGAATCTCGACTACGGCAACAACTCTCAGGTTAAATATAATAATCTACATTTGAAGTGGAGAAATTAATTGAATAATTACCCGTAAAACAAACATGCACAGTAACAGCATAGTAACAACTCTTTACCTCTATTTTCTTAAATTAGTATTTTTCTAATTCTTATAGATTTTCTGTGCGCCAGAGTGATCTGGAATGGCATTTTTTTTTATCTTCTCCATGTCCGCCAATTTCGGAAAACCTTTCCAGCAATATTCAACGAAATGTCTTGTGTGCGATGAATATTGGAATTATAGCTGGATTAACCCAGCTAAGGGTTAAAGGGTCAAAGGCGCGACCCTTGGGTAATACTCTAGCAATTTTGACGATATCTAACACTTTGGTCAAAGACCAGACCGGTCATATTGCATTTCGCTGAGGAGAGACATTTGATTTTATAATGGAGTACTCTAGTGTGGACGCAAATGTGTTAAAGAGGGTATCCGGGTCCCTGAAGGGTGACGAAGACCTCGAACACCAACTGAGTTCGGGCCTCCAACGCCGCCACCACAGTTGGTACTCGTGCCTACAACGCCACCTGTTCCCGGGCCTCACACCTCACCCTGAAGTAACCCGTCAGAGGGAAGCGTGTCGCCTTATCACTTAATACCGTTTAAGAACTCTGCAGCTGTCCCTTGCGTGCAGACATCACAGTTACTGAAAAAAATATAATCGTACCCAAGACCCGTATCGTTGTGCTCACGTCGTATCGTCGGGCTTAAAGGGTCACCGACTCGTACTGTTCGGATCAACATGGACAAATTTTGTAATGAAAACTCTTTTCTCCCCTATAAAAACTCCCCTGAGTTCTAGGGACACTCCAAGAAAACGCTCATCATATGTGAAAAGAATCTTTTTTCCCACCACGGTTATGTATTAGTAGCGAAGCGTTCTTTACAGAAAAATATCAACTTGGGGGTAAACCATCTAACACACTCGTTTCTGTGCGATGTACTACATCAAACACAGATCGTCGTTAAACTTAAAACATTCTGCAATCCTACACAAGTACCCTGACATCTAGTCAAAGCATAAAATTAGCAAAACACCAAGAAGAACCTCCTCCGACCTTTTAAACAAAATTGGCTCTCACGGACAAGATTCTTATATCTAAAGGTGTCGTTTGCAGCGAAGCTTGCTTAGTCCCTTCATTCGTACAATCTTGATTTTACCCGTCAACGCAAAGCTGCGTGCCACATACGGCTCCAACTAGTACGATGATATCAGTTTCAGTTTTGCTTTAAATATATTATTTGCATAAACCTATAAACCTAATGGCTCCCAACAGAATGAAGAAATACGTTGACATTAGCCACCTATTATTTTGTACATGCTTACTCTTATACGTCAATCTGATGTTCTGTGAAAGATGTTGGTTATAAACAGTAAAGTGACTGAAAAAGAGGCTTTCAAGTGTGTTCTCTAAAACAAATTCTTATTTATAGTTGTGTTTCTCCATGTAAAGTCAAACCTAACCTAGATATTTTTATACTATATGTATTGGAGAGAAAGAGATAAATGAGAACTAAAGAGATTCTAAGAAAACCATACATAACATAGTGAACACTATATACACACACACACAAACACACAATAT
>JAUUDW010115584.1:0-11961 GCA_032361385.1 Panulirus guttatus | reverse complement strand
GAGATGGCCCTAGCAACCACAGTGCCCCTCCCTCTCCCTCCCAGTAACCTTTCGTCCATCCCATCCTGTTGCAGCAGCACCAAGTCCTCTTTACGGCATTTCAGTACAGTACTTTTTCATGTAACTTTTCATCAGATATTCAAATTACATCATGACAGATGAGGTATGCTGTACTGTATATGGGAGGTAAACTAAGTCATTTCAGGTACAGTATAATCCATCCATAAGGGTTACACAAGGAATATGTTTGGTTAGTAACATAGCCTCCCCCTTATAACATGGGTGTCTCAGGTTTAACTTATGACAGATTCAACTTGCAACAGGTTTTTCAAGAACATGAGCAGTTTTAAGCTGAAGCCCTGCTGTACCTGATTCAGAAACTGCTGCCATATCACAGGTAATGCATGCAAAATTTAATGGGTACTTACCAAACACATGGTGGTAAGGACTCGAGGTGCTGCTGGAGTGGCATGGGGTACAGTGAATGTTACTGGGAGGTTGAGGGAGGTGCACTAGATTTGTCTGTGTCATCCCCTGAATCATCTGATTCAGCAACAACTGCCATATTTCAGGCAAGAAAGACGAAACTTAATATATACTCACTTAAAAAAAAGATGGTTGTAAGGATTTAAGGTGCTGATGGAGTGAGATGGGGTGAAGTGATTTGCTGTCTTTGTGAGAGATGGGCAGGTGACAAAGGGTAGTGGGTGATGGGATCATGAAGTAAAGTTACTAATGAAAGAGAAAAGAGAGTGGTATGGATGTACTTATGGGAAAGGATTACACATGATTAGGAGATGTACAAGAGAAAGTGGCAGGAGGTCAAGTGGAAGGTGCAACAGCTGAACAAGAAGGCAAAAGAGAGTTGGAAAAAAAACTACTATGGTGTTAGGGTGTTGCAATGTTATTGTGAAATCATGTTCAAATGAAAGGACATTCATGCTGTGGTTTGGTTGAGGTAATGGGAGGTTGTGTAGGATGAGATTGAAGAGGGTTGGAGTTGGGAAACCCTAGTGCTAAGTTTAAGTCTTTTCAGAGATGAGGCCATTCTGAGTGATTTTGCCATGGTGACAGCTGTGAAGTTGGCCAGTCACTTTTGTCATTGTTGTGGAGAGTGGCATCAAGTATTTTTTGTGTGAGGATGTGTCAGCAGATAGTGTCAAATGCTTTGCTGATGTCTATTGCCACTAATACTGTGTGATATACATATCAACAAAGCATCTGACACTATCCCCAACACCTCCTGATACAAAAGATACCTGACACCAGCCTTAACACCAATGACTAAACGTAGTTGGCCAATTTCACAGCTGGCTGCCATGTCAGAGTTACTTACAACAGGTACACCTGCAAAACACATAACCACTACAAGAAGTTCACCAAGGAGCAGTCCTTTCTGCAACTCTCTTTAATCTCTCCCATAACCTCCAGGAAACCATAACATGAATGTCCTCTAAAATGCACACATCACAATGAAATCACAACACCCTGATACAACATGGAGCACTACATTACACCACTGGAACAATGGCTGACCCAAAACAGAATGTCTGCATCAAACTACTAAAGTGAAAAGCAATATAATTTACTCATTCTTATAAAATGTCTCAAACTTTTTTTGACAAAGAGACTACAGTTTTTGACAACAGAGAGTTTAAGGACTGCCAAAAAGCATTTGACACTATCACACAAGAGGTTGGTTAAGAAGCTGAGCCCTCAAGCTGAAATAAAGGAAATATGCCTTCATTGGAAAGGAGATAACCTACTGAAAGGAAATGCAGGACATATGTTAGACAAGCACTCTTGAAATGGGGTGAAATCGATTGTGGCATGCCAAAGCATTTTTCTTGGAAACAATGCCCTTCATGATCAATGTATATGACTTGCCAGATGGTCTCATCTTTTGCCTGAACATGTCTGGGGATGATCCCAAGGTCATGAAAGAAATAAAAAATGAAGAGAACATTACCTTACCAAAGGACATAAATAAACTCCAAAGTTGGCCTGATACATGGTTGGTGAAATTCAATCCAAACAAATGCAAATATGGATTAGACACAGTTAAAGCGTGCCACAGTATGATTGTTACCTAAATGTAGCAGGGAAGAAGCTATGGGTATATGACTGTGAGAGAGACTTGGGAGGTGACAACTGTGCCTAACCTGTTACCAGAGTTCCAAATCTTCAAAACTGCAAAGGAGACAAACTGTTTGTTGACATATATTAGAACTGCATGGAAATGGAAATGTTTGGCAAATTATTCACAGCATATATCAGACCAGAACCAGAATATCGTTTTTATGTTTACATATCAGAGCAGAACCAGAATATCTTTTCAATGTTCAGTCACCACACTTAACAGTGCTAATATTTTAGAGAGAGGGTCCTCAGACAGGCTACAAAGATGGTACAAGAATTAAGAGAAATGAGTTGCACTGAGAATGCTGAGGGCCAATAACCTGCCCATCATGGAAGAGGGAAGTGTAAGGAGTGAAATGATCACATCCCTCAGGTTTCTAAATCAGTTTGATAATACACTGATGATTTCTTTGTGAAATGCATTACTAGAGCAATAAGTCATAACAAAAAGCTAGACTGGGAGCTTGTTAAAAGGGATGTGAAGTACATTTCTAGTATCAGATTGGTGGATAACTGGAATAAAGTAAGAGGTGAAATTGTAAATGCTGGCAGTACACAAGATAAAAAATTTGTTTGATGGTAGAAAAAGTTTAAGGGATGGGGCCCCATGAGTGTAGAACTCCCTCCTCATAATGTACAAAAATATAATTACAATGCTATAGTTTAACCCAACTTTGTGGGTCAAAATGGTGGAACTTACTCTAGCAAATATTTCTTTGATATAAACATCTAAACAGAACACAGGGTGAAGTTTACGTTTCCTCCTCATTATGTTGGTCCAAGTAATTTCCCCAAAAATAGCCTTTATCTCATCATATATAATTTGGTATTCAACTCATCATATATAATTTGGTATTCTAGAAGAGAATTTTCTTACGAAATCTTGAGAAAGCAAATACGCAGTACACTAGATATGTCTGTGTGGTTGCTAAGCTTGTCAAAACTTAAGCAATTGTATTAATTTTTTAATCAAAACACTTATGCTACTGTGATAATTTTTTAATCAAAATATTCTTTTTTTAATACTAACAAGTTCACCAACTCGTTCTAAAGAAACTGTTTATTGAATATCTTACGTTTTACGAACAAAAAACCTTGTCTATTAATTGACGTTTCTAAAATAGTGTTAAAGAAACTCATGTTATTACCAGTGGCACTTTATCTTACTTTAGTCTGACAATATTAAAAAAGGAATTACTTAAAGCGTACGATTAATATGATATATATAATAACTTAAGCTAAGTATAAGACTTTAAAATTACTGTATTAAAATCATACATGAACACATCAGGAAATAAAATTTGTAATTTCCTACAAAACTTCTCCCTCTCTTGGCAGACAAATACCACTGCTCAAATTGGGTTAATAAATCACTTCGCTACTCATCATAGCTTTACTATAACATGAGATACTTTCATTACATTTTATACTTCCCCCTTTCTTGGTCACAGACTTGGTAACATAAGTCAAGCAAAAAACATAAATTTACAGTCTTTTTTCAAGTCTGTGAACTGAAAATCAACATTAGCAATCCCTTCAGTGCCTATGTGTCCACCTGTCAATCTCTTCCTAGAATCTCCAGCCAGATTATTATGCTTAGTGTTAGAGTTCTTGTAGGCTAGCTCAAAAAGCAAGCAACAGCCAAATGTTTGTAGCATTATGTATGTAAATTTTCACCAATGTGAAGGATCACACTGTCTTTTCTTAGTTGTGCTAAAATACATTTTTAAGCTGAAGGTCTGTCTTTTGTTACTGAGGAAACACTACGAACTGACTTAAATAGCAAAGGGTATGTAATCCAAAGTAAATCTTATGATTGTAAGTAAAAACCCACCATTAGTATGGGTTAAAGGTAGATATGAGGACAAGAGGGAGGATGTGGCTGCCTGTGTCACCTTCACTGTTGGTACCCCACCAACACTGAGATTCAGAGGTACTGTAGTTATTGTTCCATTGGTTGCTGCAAACAAGAGAGAAATAAATGTAGCATACCCTGTAAGTCACTAAACTAAAATTTTAACTATATGGCCATTAAGAATGATCTTATCTCTACAGTATAGCTAAATGGCTTTTTCCCATTTTCATCTCATGATGACCTGAGCAGAACAACCCTACTACTTGGCATTGTACTTTATTGCTAAGTGTGGACTTACAAAGCCAGAGGTATTACTTTACCTAAGATATCTTTACACCAGCTGACCTAACTCACAAGGGGAGCATTTTACTTGTACTTGAAGAAAAAGAAGACTTAATTTAAGCTAATGAATAAAGATGAGAGACGACTTAAGTCAGAAAGTGGAGGGAGATTAGAGGATAAAGCAAACAAGATCAAAAGAAGTTATCAAAACAGAGGGTAGTACAATATATTTATTTCAAGATTATGCCAAGTTTGCAAGGTTAGTGTACGTGAAAGAAGGTGGTAGGTAACCAATGATGGAAAAAAAGGTGGCCTTAGTAACTTTCTTTCTTATGATATAGATTATACTTGGACTAGCAATGCTTTTCAAAGGAAATGACAGAACCAATATAAGTATTATAATACACATCTTTGAACCTACACCAATTTGTCCTTAAGTCTGAAATCCTTTTCAACGACATTCATGAATCTATTACTGGAAATTATTTAGATTATTTTTTTTGTGTGTGCTTAGATGAGTGTAATGTCATAAAACATTATCTCAAAAATGTTTTACCTAAGGTTTTGCTGTGTCATGAAAATTTTACTCAGTTACAGATGTCATATTTGTATATATTTTAGTGGTACGTCCTCTGGTAAATTAGCTTAGTTTATGCACATTCTACAAAAAACTGATAATCACAGAAAATTTCGAAAATGGTCAAATACACCCACAAAATGACAACAAAATTAATAAAAGATATATGTGCCAAATCCATACTTAACCAAACCAAAATATTACTAGGCTGAAACTGAGCAAAGCCAACCAGAAAAGTTGAAACAAATAAAAGAGGAGAGACTGCTAGTCTAAGGTAGCTTGCACACAAACATAAATTAACCATCAGGTGAATACGTAGCAATTATAGCCAGAGGGTAGTTTACAAGTCAGATAAATTACATCGTCCAGTGTATACTTAGTGTTTCTGGCCCTAAAACACCAGGAATGAGAGTATCTGTTTTCACAAGATGCAAGTTGCAGTTATGATAGACCAGTACAACCAAAACCAAGCAGGAGGTTACAGTCAATTACATCCAGAATACTTTGCCCTCTGAAGAACTGAAATGGACACTGCCAATGGCTTTATTCATAAATGACTTCCAATTCAACCAAAACACAATGTTCATTTGACAACAGATTCTACTCACAATTTGTAGTAACCATAAAAAAAAAAAAATGAGAAAAGTCTGCAACACCATAATCCAACTAAAGAGGATCTGGTGGTACATTACAGACATTGAGTAAATCAAACCATACACTTTACCTTTAGTTCAAATGGCATTATGGCCTTGTAACAACTATCAAAAACTTTTCTATTCTTTTTTAACACTAAAAGAGTATACTTGTGGGGAGAAGATTTTTGAAAGGTAAATGTGTGCTTCAAACATTCACAAATTTTTGTAAAAACACAAACAATTGGTGTTCACATACATCTATATGATTACATACATCCTTACCCAGGAGTCCCTTCCATCTTCATGGGGCTCCTGCAGCACTCAGGAAGCCAGCTACATACATATATATATATCCCTGGGATAGGGGAGAATGAATACTGCCCACATATTTCCAATGCGTTGTTGAAGGCGACTAAAAGGGGCAGAAGCAGGTGGCTGGAAATCCTCCCTTCCCTTTGTTACGTTTTAAAGGAAGGAACAGAGCAAAGAGCCATGTGAGGAACATTTCCTCTAATGCTCAGTCATCTGTTCTTGTAGCTACCTCACTCACATGGGAAACGGCATGCATGTATAAATATATATATATATATATATATCTTGCTCCAGGAGTCCCTACTATCCCTATGAGGCTCCTGTAGCAATCAGGAAGCTGGCCATGTCCACCAGTCAGGACCATAGGTAGTATATTGTTGTGATGTGTATGCGTTTATGTGCAGACAATGCAGGGTAACTGAGTAGCTAGTACCCATCTCTAAAATGATGTATGTCATTGTGCACCCACAGATAGGTGAATATAACCATCTCTATAATGATTCATGTCATGGTACACCCACTGCTTAGAAAACATACCCATCTCTAAAATAATTGATTTCATAGTACACCCATTGATATTAAATATTTCCATCTCTATAGTGATTCATGTTATGGTACATCCATTGATAAGAGAACACATCCATCTCAATAATAATTCTTGTTATGGTACACCCACTGATAAGAGAATATACCCATCTCTATTATGATTCATGTTATTGTATACCCAATGATAAGAAAACATACTCATATCTATAATGACTCATGACTTAGTGCATCTACTGATAAGAGAATATACCCATCTCTACAATGATTCATGCTATAGTGCACCCATAGATAAGAGCACATATTGTTTGTCTCTTCAGTACAGACCTTCTGTCGTGGGCTTCGAACTTTGTCTTCCTGTAAGCCTGTGTCAATAAAAGAATTGAACTGAATTGACATCCCCACCTCTATAATGATTCAAGTCATGGTACACCCATTGATGAGAGAACATACCCATCTCTATAATGATTCACGTCATGGTACGTCCACTGATAGAGAACATACCCATCTCCATAATAACTGGAGTCATGGTACACCCATTGATAAAAGAATATACCTATCTCTGCAATCAGAAGGCCTGTAAAAGTATGGATACCACAAGCCACATATAGTTATAAACAGCCACAGTACATTAAACCAGCGAGAACAAGCTGTACCTGATCAACTCCCCTCTGCACCATTCCACTGTATTTCTAGATGTAAACAGATTTTAATCTCAGAGAATGAGCATCTTCTGACCTCATATGATTAATGATGGTTAAAGGAAGTGAATCATCATGGATGTAATTCATCTTCTGGGGGAAAAATAAAGTTTCAAACCTCCAAATGTGTGTGCTATCTCATTTACTCATGAGGCTCTAATTGAGACAACAGTATAAAAAATCAATTAATAATGAAAACATATATATTACTCTATTAACAAAATGAATACTAAATTCTCCTGTACTCACCAATGATGACAGGCAGCTGCAGTACAGGTTTGGAATACACAGAAGGGTGGACAAACCAGTGTAGTAAGGTTATACACTTACAATTACATAACGGGATTTATCTGATTATCAAACTAATTTCTAAGCTACTAAAATTAATTGCTCATACTGTGAGGGGAAAAAAAGACAAGCTTCATTGCATATCACTTCAGTCTAGTACAGGACACCTTCTAAACCTTTTGGTGCTATGGACATCAATCTACTTCAACATAATAGGGTGTTGGGAATGTCAATTTCTACATGCAATTTCCCACCACAAGTAAAATTCTGCAGGCACTGTAGGTTCTGCTTGCAGAACGTGGCTGGCAACCCAAACAATGGATGAGTCACTGGAGCTCCCTTGAGGCCTAATTAACCTGCCAGTGACCAGAGTGGGTGGTTGTGTGCCTTTTCTGGGGACTTCCCAAGTCTGAGGTGCCCTTCCCCACCTCTGAAGCACCTACCACTGTGCCCATGCTACACCAAAACCCAACCTTTCTTTGGATTGGTCAGCCCACTAAAAACTGAAATTTTCCTAAGCTACAAGTGTTTTACAATTAATCTTTAAGAAAAAAATTCTGATACTTTTCTCTGCATCTAATCACAGAAATAAGAAAATTACAAAATACAAATTTACATAACTTGCATACATAGGAGTGGCTAATATGGCAGATAATGCTTTTCCTAAACAAGGAATGCTTAAGTCCTAATTTTTTGGGGAAAACTGTTTTTAGAAATTCATTAACCTTAATTCAAATAAATTAGGAAAAAAAAAATTTGCTACTTTTTTGTACAAAGTAAAGGGAGGCCAAAAAAAATCAACTTTGAACCATAGGGTTACAGTGTTTTCATTTACGGAAAAAGTATCAAAATTTTTCCCACACAGGTAATGTCCACTGTAGCAAATGTGTGAATTTTTCTTTCAATGTTGTGGGAGGGAAGAGAGCCTGCTGGGGCAGCTGCCCCACCACTAAGTGTGCTTCAAGATGCCCTAGACTATCCATCATCAACACGACTGAGTTATTAGCGTCTTCATATGCATATACCTACAACAAACTGGTTAACTTTATTTTTTTCTTTTAACTCCACAAGAAATATGTTAAGAGTAATAATGATAGAGGTTAATGATAATAAAAAACAAATAACTTGGAAAAAAAATTGGAGGTGACACAGGTAGACAATTTAAGTGTGTGTGAAAACAAAACTGACTTCAAGAACTGGATACAAAACACTGTAATCTCCCATACTTGGTGATCAGAAGTCTTTTCTGACATCCACATTCCATGATAGTTAACTTCTGACTTAAAAAGAGTTCACTGTATTGATTTTCACAATATGGTAGCATGCCTACAATGCACGATGCACTTTGATAATCCAACATTCTTAGTTACCCTAAAAGGTTTCTTTACCTGTTTGATTAAATGAAAGTTTAGGTGAGGAAGTTGTTCCAGCAATTAAAGAGTACTGCAGAATTAAAGATGCCAAAGACATTAAAGTCATTACCATTAGTCGAAGAATTGCTAGATTCTAAAAAATAAGCTTCGTAAAAAATTCATATGAAATGAGGTGGATGTGTCTATAGGTATTAAAATAAGAAATATGGTTAAACAAGTTATATGTGGAAAATTACGTGTAGTTTAAATTTCTTGGTAGTAACTTCTGCATTCATAATGAACTGGAAGTACTGGTGGACACATCAGAAAGAGCTCTGAAAGGAAGGAAAGAGGCCAATGCTTTGAAAAGAGTATGTATGATGAAGAGAAAACATGGTACTGTGTTGGAAATGATAAAGTGCAAGATAGAGTACTGAGATGGTATGAGCATAAAGAACTAATGTAGAAATTTGCTTAAAGTGTAAATATTCAAGAAGTAAATTAGTACAGGTATGAAGGAAGGTAAAGCGCAATTTGAAAAGGACAGACTTCTGGAGAACATACGAGACGGTGCTTTCAAGGAATAATTTACGGGGAGATATAGGAGATCAAGGTAAAGATATTACCCTGTTGTACAAAGGAAAAGTAAATGGGATGCTGACTGCTCTGGCATCATCCTACAATACATGGGAGACAGTCTGCAGAGTACTGATTGACACGTAAAACAGCTGTGGTACCATCCTGCTGTACACTGGAAAAAACTTATAGAATACTGAATGACTGACCTTATAATGGGTAAAACTGGTGTAACTGATGTTATACCACCTTGCTGTATATCGAAGCCTTTCGAGATACTGGTTAAAAACCTTTAAAGAGGTACTGCTATTGTGAAGCTACCCAGCTATACAACATAGAGAGGATATAGAATACTAATTGAGTGACTGATTACTCATAAAACAGTTACAACTACTGTGAAGCCACTCTACTGTACATGGGAGAAGACATATGGGAAACTGAATGATTGACTGACTAACCTTAACACAGGTAAAACTGGCATGAAGCCACTTTGCTGTACATGAAGGCATATAAAATATTGACTGACTGACTGACTGACCTTCAATAGACAGAGTCACTGCAATGGAAAGTGTTATGTGATTTGGAATGCAAAGGAATTTGTTATGGCATCATAAAGAGAAAAAACTGTATGAAAAGCTATGGGGTAGCAATGTGTCATGAATGGGAATGATTTACCACTTGTGAATGATGCTTCAAAGCACAATGTGTCAAGAAGTGAGAAAACCTTAAGACTCTAAAACATTTTCATGTGCATCACTACAAAAATGAGCAACAGTGAACATAAAGATATACCCCCTTCAAAATAAAAGGATGCTACATTTACTGACCTTGTGAATTAGACAGTGATCGAGCTGTTGTGGGGACAGCAAGGTGAAGGGCAGGTACTCCATTCTTGTTTAGGGCAACCATCATTGGAGGTGCACTTGTTTTCACTTCCTCAGAACTTTCTGTATTATCAAGTCCTTCAGCTGATGGTGAAATGAAAACTGGGAATAATCAATCATATTTGTAATTACAACTATTTTACACCAATAAGTTATGGCTAACAAGCCCTGCAAAAGGGTCTATTAAGTAAATGAACTAAAAATATTCATCAATCTTTGATAACATCACTTTGAACATGAAATACAATCAAATTATATCCTTTCACCAATTACTCCACATCAGTTTAACAAAAAATCAACTCAATACTAATGTATATATTAATTTACCTGGATGTGCAAGTGTGATTGTAAGAGGCTTCGCACCATTCGGTGCATGGTCTGCTGGCAGCAATTTATAACCCTCTGGTGTGATGACCTGTATAGCTGGCTGACCTAACAGTCCACCTGGAGCACCATTAAGCTGCATCCCACCTGCCACTAATTGTGCAGGTAGATGTATCCCCGTGCTTCCCATTATAGGTAAGTGTTCACTAGGTACACTTGTGACTGTTTCCCGTGTTAAAGTTGGAGCAACAGTACTAACATCTGGGGATGGCCATACATCTTCCTCACTACTGGCAGAATAGGCAGCTGTATTATAGTGTGGAGAAGCTTGGCGTGAACCCCAGTCCCCACTATGGTGTGGAGATCGGGTTTGAGAAACCAGCTGCTGTGCCCGAGGAGATGCTCTTGAAGAATCAACAATACTGGTTGACAAATTCAGTGGCTGGTTCGGGTCTGAAAAATGGTCTCTTGTGGGCAACAAACCTGCACTGCTAAGGCCAGAACCTCCGTCCGTTGCAACAGCAGCAAAATTACTAGACCCTCGAGGTGGATCAGCATGGAGACGAGGGGAAAGCCTACAAGGAGAAGTGATGGAAGAGACCTGGGTACCAGCATCCCTTGCAGAATCCTCTTCAAGGTCAGGCTGTTCAGAGGCAGTAGTAGTAGACTTTGTTTCTTTGTCACGATGTTGTTCTAGAGATGCCATATCTGGGAGTAAGGCATTAAAATCAATGTGGTCCCATCGTGCTGATAATTCCTTCTTTAGCGCTGATAACTTTCGTTGGTGAGCTATCTTCTCCCTTGCTAATCGCTCCATCTCATGTTCATATTCACGTTCCTTTCTTTTTAAGTTCTAAAAAAACAGATGAATATATATGTAATACAAACATAGAGAACAATAAACACATTATAATCTATTGTTCAGCAAAGTAAAGAATTATAACATCTTAAAGTATATATTACAGTATACGTCTTCCTTATGCTAAATATTTCTCTATCAAATATCAAAAATATTATCGTATCATCCTAGGACCCTTTCTCCAGGGGCTCCTCCAGCTCTAAGGCTGAACTTCAATCAGTAGCTGAGAGAGCATGGACTCCTCTGAAGCAAGAAGTCTGTTGATGAGACTTTCCTCTGTTTCATTAAATGAAAATGATATAGTCACACCAAAGGTGAATTTTCACTTGCAATGCAACCTTAAGCAGGCAGAGTCCAATAACCTCTCTCTCTCTCTTTTTTTTATACATATTCGCCATTTCCTGTGTTAGCGAGGTAGCGTTAAGAACATAGGACTGAGCCTTGGAAGGAAAATCCTCACTTGGCCCCCTTCTCTGTTCCTTCTTTTGGAAAAGAAAAAACAGGAGGGGAGGATTTCCAGCTCCCCGCTCCCTCCCCTTTTAGTCACCTTCTACGAAAAATAGGGAATACATGGCCAGCATTCTTTCTCTCTTAGCCCTAGGGATAATATTTATCTCTATATCTATCTATCTAT
>JAUUDW010115474.1:0-15449 GCA_032361385.1 Panulirus guttatus | reverse complement strand
ATTACAACAGAAGTACCCCAGACGAAGACTCCTCAATTTCTTGGGCAAGGGTTTTTCGTGGTATACGATGCTAATACATGGCAGATTCGTCAGCATTATACACTTCTTCTAGGGATAAGTTTTCTGCTGCCACTAACAGTGCAAATTCATCCACAAACTTTGCCACAGCTTCCGTGTCAGCACTACGCTTTTCATCAAACACACTATGTACAGAAGTTCCATGTCCACTTAAACTTGTGTTACCATCCTTTTGAATATTCACATAGTCAAGCTTTAGTTCTCTATGAAAAACTTTGCCATGCTCAATAAACATCTCCCCAGAAATGCTCAAACCTTCAGAACTTAAACCATTTTAAAAGTGCACTGTCTAATTTTGTACTCCTGGCACCTTTCAAAGCTTTCCGAAACTTAACACTTTTCTGGCTTTCCCTTTCAGTAAAAAACTGAATATAAGAAATTAACAGGACTGTTAATTAGCCCAGCTGCAGTGTAAACAGATTTGGCATCTTAGCACTGCTAACAGCACCAGCCTGGTGGTAGATCCACAAACTAATGACGGCAGATTCAAAACGTGCCGAACCATGGGAGTTGCTGGACCACAGAGCGCCGGATTAGAGACGAAAAGATTGTTGTAGTGCTCTTTAGTGTTTTACATAGATGTTCTTTTCTATGGGGAACAGCTGCTGATGCCGAAACTTACATTCTAATCTTGTGATTGCTTAACCGAATCCCTTTTCAATATCCCCCCAAAAAAGAAGGTAAATTTTGCTTAATCCTGCAATCTACAGGATCCATTTCATGGTATGCCTTTTATCTGCAGTGGTACAAATCATCCTCTGTCCATTTCAACAATGCTCTTCTCTGAAAACTTTCTCTGGAGATCTTAATATGCTTGTTCAAGGCTTTACATCTATGTTTTTCCTGAATCTTTCAATTATATGGTTCCTCTTAAATTTATTATCGATTTTTGTTTTTAAACATTCAAAGTCTCTACAATTCAGTTCTTTTGATATTTCAATACCTGGTCAGTGATTTCTTCATCTGATATTGTCTCAAAGATCTAAGATATTTCTTAAAATTCTTAACATTTTATTTCATGACACGTTATTCCAGAATTCTATGCCTACCTTTGCCCTGCAAAAACGTTTACATGCTTGTCTGAAAAGTCACATCCATTGGGAGTTTTACAATTTATTGAACTGTGTTCTGCAATTAAAGCCTTAACCAAATAATATTACTGTCTATGAAAAAATAAACTCTGGAGTCATTCTATTATTCCAAAGATATATAGCATTACTATTACTGAAAATCAGTTTATTTTGATTTTCTGAAATTCAGTGCCAACAGTTAAATTCATCACTTTTCTTTCTTTTCCATTGTTTCAGGCTGGAATGATCATCCTTTTATTCTCAATAAGAATGAATGGGTGTGTGTCTGAGCATGTAAAAGTGTGTGGGGGTGTGTACAACTGTATGTATTCATGCGCCTGATCAGTATCTACAATATAAAGCATATGTATTCCTAAACAAAAAATATTGTGGCATTCTCATACATGAAAAACAATAATTCATATTTTTCCTAATGAATTAAATATTTACACAGCATGTCTAGACTGCATAGGAGTGGGTAAAATCATGAATTAAGACAAGTGGTCACATGGATATATTCCAATTTGCTTGAGTGCTGATCCAAGCAATTCATTTTTGACATAAAAACACTGAGATACAAGTCATAATTCTTCTTAGATACTTCAATAGTTATACCCAAACCTATTTTGCTGAACAGTTTTGCCATTACATTATTAACTTTAAATCATATTTACATTTTAAATACATGTTTTAATCTTTTAAACACTAAGTAACACCAAGAAATTAAATCAATTTGTGATTATCAATCAACAATCTACCCTACTGAAGATTCCTGAAGTGGATGACAATCATAAACACAGAACTGATTAACATTCCTTCTTTAAGTACATGTTTTATGCTTATACATCTTATCAGTTACACCAAAGAGACAATATCTATATTTAGTAAGCATCCACACTATAAAAAAAGCATCATGATTGCAGTACGAAGATGAAAAATCTGCTTTACAGTGATCACCACCTTCCAAACTCATTAGCCCACAACAATATATTCCTTCTTTTAATAGTCACGTTTGAAACAGATAGAATTAATGTGTTACACAATTTCCCACTGACTAGGATGGTAACATCCTATATATACAGAGAGGTAATATCCAGCCTAGAGCTTTGATAAGACAAGTGAACAGCCCTGAGCATGCCCTAATGAGTAAATACCTTGGCTCTAACTCTGGATATACTTCCTTGAAGAGGTAAGTCACAGCAGAGGCTACATTATAGTTTCACTAACATAAAAATTCTGGTTAAGGGAATCTTACGATATGCAAAAGTTCTCAGCAAATCATTACAATTTAACTACAACAAATTCATGTGAATTACAACAAAAGGTAAAATGAAACAGGGTTTGTACCAAGAATATAAATGTTAATGAATATCAAACATGCCATTTCCCACTTAAGGTCATAAAAAATCAAATTAATGCACACCTTGGTCCGTGTACCTCATGACACTTTTAAAACTATTCCATAGTAAAGTACCTGCCTTATTACATTGGGAAATTAAGAAGCCAGATCATTAGAAAATATGATAGCAGACTTAGCAAGTGATGATAATTTGCACAGATGAGGCAAACAGTAAGCACAAGTATTGTGACTATACAAAGCATACTGATGTACAACATGCTTAAAATGGCAGCAGTGCAAATGTGGCTGAGGAATGAGCCATCAACTGGAGAGGGCCAAAACAAAGATTCTTCCTCCAAACAACTTAGGACCCTTCCCACAGTACTGTTTTCCTAGGCAACCACATCCACCAAATTCTTGACACAAAAACCAAAATCACTCAAATTTCAAAACCTGGCAACAAAAAAAATTCAAATTTGTGAAAAATAAGTTATCTCTTAGCATACATTTGGTTTACAAGAAAGAGAAACAAGAAACCAGGTTAGAAGCAATTGAAGATTTACACTTGCTTCTAGACATCCTTTACAGTACAGTATAACTGTTCCTTCATTAACTAATGGTTCTTTTCTCTGGTAATATTCACAGTATCTAACTCAGTGGAGTGGCACACATCCTATGATCCTATGCTATCCATCAAGTATTGGTATTTTCCTTTTCTCTGGCATATGCTTTTCCTGATTTCTACCATTTAACAATAATCTACAACTGTTCCTCATGTTCATACATGCTGAAACACTCACAAGTCACGATACACTTCACCATTGCACAGCTCTGACTATCAAACCACATACCAAAATTCTTCAGAAAATGTTTCAGTCAATGTTCCTTGGCCTTTCACATCATTAATACAAATAGAATTAGAATGAGAAATCAAAGGAAATGGGAACGATTTTGCATGCCAACCCTGCTCTGTATTCAGAAAAAAACAATCTATTATTGAAAAACTGGTAAAATTGACTTCATGCTAACTATTCATATCTCATGAATGTGAGGCACTTGTGCATCAGTGGGCCATTATTTGTACTTGAAAGGCATTATTCTTTAACTTAGGATATAATTACACTACATGAGCAACATAAAAGACAATAATTATATCAAACATCAAGCACTTTATTCTCTTATTTTCAATATTCTGTTGTCTAAACACCAACTCACCCTGAGTTGTTGATCAATGATGTTGCTGTCATGGACACAAAGAAAATCTAATGTCTTCTGAACAAGCCTACTACAAAAACTTTTCCAGTATAAAAAACTGTAAACTGTACAACAACCTCCCTTATGTATGATCCAAGAGAAATACTTTACAGTTAAAAAACTGACTCTGTACCAACTTGATAAAATAGTTACCTAGATTCTTCAGTCCTAAAGCAAAAAAAGTAAGCTCACCAAATAAAGTTTGAAATAGTTCTTCATGGTACAATTAAAAAATCAAGTTGAAGCTCTAGCTCCATAGTTTGAAATCTTATCTAAAAAATTTAACTCTGTACAAATCAATAAGTCATGATATAGCTTTCATATTACTTCATCCACTTGCATCAGGGTATTTATGCAGTATCTTCACCAAACATTTTGCTTCTCTAGTGTTCAAATGTAATAAAGCCACCTACTACATTGAAAACATCAGCTAAAGAATTCTGCATGTGTTTGGCTAAAACATCAATGAAACAACGGTTAAATGTTTACAAAGAAACTGAATGTGCAAGAAAACAGACAATTTCCTTAGCAAGTATATAGACATAAAACAACAAAAAATAAATTATGTGTTTCAGCTCTTGACATTTCTGACCAAAGACAATTGATCTGTCATAGTTATGATCATAAAACCAGTCCAGCTTTTGATTACACAAATAATTACAAGGAAACAGTACATCAAACTGAGTACCCACTACCATTAAACCTTTCATATGCACCATCAAGATACTTTGGTAATTGTTAATTACCATTCACCATAGGGTACTGTTATCCAAGCAGTAATGACTACCAAACCTCTGGTGTGCAACAGCAACGGGCATTTTGATGCATTGTTAAATGTAAGACAGTTAAGATTTAAAGATTCTGAATCTGTTCAACCCCTCAAAGGTCCTTTATGCACAAGGATTCTCCTAAATCAATTCCTATTAATGAACAGATGTACTATGACACACCATAATCCTTTCCGACTATCATGTTATTACTTTATTGGCGTTATTTGAATTTACATTTAATATTGCTGGATGGGTTAACAACTGGACATTTGTATTCAAGAAAAAGACAATGTACACAAAGATTTACCCCCAGCAGGCAGTATTACTCCATCTTAAACCCTTACTTACCAGCAAACACCAGGTAGCATTTGTTCAAATGATGCAAGCCAAAGGGCTGGTGGTTTGGAAAGTGTATTCTTAAATTCACTGTGTCTAGGATCATGGTAAGATGTAGTGACTTTCAAACCCAGGTAAAGGAGAAGCAGATTTTCTCTGATCTTTCACTTTAAAATCCCAAGCCACACCCAAACTCACTTACCCCAAGATTAGCTATCACACAAGTTTTGTAAGTCATATACCATGGGAATTTTACAATTTATTCAAGTGTGTTCTCCAAAAGGAGCCTGAACCTAATAATATCATTGTCTTTGAATAAAATGCCCAAAGAACCACACCCACGTTCATCTTACTCACACACCCTGATGCTACTGGTATGTCAAATTTAAACAATGGTCCCTAAAGCTGCCTTCCCTTCCACACTCACTCCTTCTACAGTACTTCACAACTGTCTTCACACATCTGTACGTCGAAACAACATCCAAAATCACATTCCATACCTTCTACCATACATTCAGTCTTACACAGAAGGCAACATCCACTCTTAAATGAATTAATGCAAACATATTCTCAAGTGTAAAATTCTCTCTCTCTCTCTCTCTCTCTCTCTCTCCTGTTTTTTAAAACAGCATTTGAATAAGTATATTATGGAGCACTACCATTAAAAAGTAACAAAAACAAAATAATAAAAGAAAAACACAGAATTGTATCAGAAAATCTGTAACCAACATTAATTTCAAGGTAGTTGCAAATGGACACATGCTGGACAAAGAACAAGTTCTTTTGGGTGTTCCACAAGGGATAGTAATAGCCTCAATGATATTTGTAATCAAGTCATCTGACAGCCATAAATGTAAAAGAGAGTACAATCAGGTGCCCTGCAGATGACAAGAGAGAAATTAAAACACTGGAAAATGAGAAAACCCAAAGAGAAATCCAGGGATCAAAATATCATAAACAAATGGGTAGAAAAGAACAATGATATTCAGTAAAGAAAAATTTGAACAGATAAGTCACGGGACAATTAACAATTTGAGCACCTGCATACAAAGGCCCTACAAGGAAAGAAACTGAGAATAAAGTTTCATCAAGGATTTGGGAATCACTGAAAAACTTGAATCTAAAGGCTGCAATGATAAGACGATGCCCTCAAGTCAAATAATTAGTAGTATGACACAAAGAACTTTGCTAAAATAAACAGAAAACTAACGATAAAAATTCTTAATGTATATTTACAAAGCAGAGCTGAATACAGCTATGGTATATGGACACCAATTAAGCAGACTGAAACAGAGAAAATATTGACACTTTACTAGACTTGAGCATATGAACTACCATGAAAGACAAAGCTCCTAAACTCTATAATCTAGAAAGATGTAGAGGGTAATGTATGATGATATATGCCCAGCATCAAAGAGAAGGTATTAAGAGCAACACCCTAAACATAAAACAACTTAGCAAGGTATGTACAATATCATGAAATCATGCGTCATACCTGGAATTTATTATAATGGCATCACATGAGAATATATAAATGCACACCAAGGAAGCTGAAAGACTTATTCAATGCAATACAAGGATAAATAAGAAATTTGCATGGAGTGATTACAAAAATATTCAAAAGAAAATTACACTTCCAGGTGAAGACAATATAGTGAACCTCAGACAAACAACTATGCCTGAGGAGTATCTGCCAAAAAGATGCATTTTGCAAAAAAGCAAGGTGTATGATAAATAAAGGAGTGGAGTGACTACAAAAATATTCAAAAGAAAACTAGACTCTTACGTGAAGACAATATCAAGTGAACCTCAAAGGAATGACTATGCCAGAGCAGTAGCTGCCAAAGAAAAAGCATTATGCAAAATCCAATATTATGATGAATAAATAAGTGGTAAATAAGAGAAACAGCTATCCAACAAGCAGGAATTGTGTTGAGTGCAACATGCTGCCCGTGCCATCATGGAAAAATCTCATCATACATATTCATTGGTAGGTAGGTACTCTCCCCTCATTCATCTTCTCTCCACTCCCAATACCCCCTCTCACTCTCAGTTCCAGTGCTTTTACTCAGGTAGCTGTCTTTTCCTTCTGCCTCACTCATATGTGGACTTCTGGCATTCAGTCCAAAAAACAAACCATCTCCCCATCTCACACACAACACTTGACAACAAATAAGTATTCTATCCTTCTTCTTTCCCTATTTCTCTCTCCATTCTCTATCTTCCAGAATTTTTTTGAGACTATGAAATGCTAATAAGCTGTTTGCCATTCTGAATCTACCTGCCCACCTGCATAGGACAATGTTTCTGTGCTGTGCTTGCTTTCATCTTAACATAAAATATGCTAAAAACAAACATTAACCATGTGTTCCACAAATCAACTGATGAATTTGAACATGACAACAGACTTTAAGCAAGAGTTCCCAAGTTCCATTCATGTACCACTTGAGATTTTTGTGAAGAGCCATGTACCGCTTCTCCTATATACGTATACGAGGGTGAACATGTGATAATTATACCAGTGAACCAACTGATATCAATGAGATTATCTAGTATTTGTAAATTTTTCCTGAGGGACACCAGGGTACTTGGTGCACAGTTCAAAGCACAATACTGATCAAAGAAAATCTTCTGCTGATGCCACCCATCGAGAAATGAATAACTGGTTCTATTCACCAAGTACTGTACCAATGCCAAAGCCTAAATGCAACACCACAGATTGGTAAATGTATGTAAGGTTGGGAACCCTTGGCTTCGAGTCTACAGACTTCATCTATTGAAACTGAGCAATGACATCTATAAATATCTTTATGGATTCTAAATACTGATATCTTACTTAGCTATTCATTAGTAATATATTTCAAGTCCATCTTCTAAAACACAAACATTAAGAAAAAACTGGTCAGTGTCTAAGAATTCCTATCTTAGTACCAAACATTAAATAATCATGAAATAAAGGCTGCAATTCTTTTGAATAATAATTTACATTTCCTGAGAAGTGAGTCGGGTGTTGTTTGCTGGTGACACAGCACTAGTGGCAGATCGGAGTGAGAAACTGTATTAGTTGGTGAACGAGTTTGGGGCTATGAGTGAGATAGGAGGTATTTGAAAGTAAATGTGAATTAAAGCAAGGGCATTAGGTTTAGCGGGGCAGACGTTCAGGTTTGTTAGGGTGCAAGTCTGAATGGATAAAATTTGGAAGCAAACCATTTTAGATACCACAGAAGCAAAAGTAAGTCATAGGATGGGTGAGGGGGCAAAAGTTCTGGGAGCACTAAGGAATGTGTGGAGAGAGAGGTAATTATCTGGGAGGGCAAATGGGAATGTTTGATGGTATAGAATCCCAACAACGGTGAATGGATGCGAATCATGGGCAATAAATAGGGATGTGCAGAGAAGGATGGAGTTGGAAAGCAAGTGTTTGAGTACAATATATGGTGTGAGCTGATTTGATCAAGTAAGTGATAAAAGGGTAACAAAGAGATGTGGTAATATGAAGAGTTTGCTTGTGAGAGCCAAAGAGGATGTGCTGAAATGGTAGGGGCATATGAAGAGAATAAGTAAGGGAAGGTTGAGAAAGAGTATATGTGTGTCGGAAGTGCAGGGCAAAAGGAGAAAGGGGGCAACTAACTAGAGACAGACGGATGGAGAGAAAAAATATTCTGAAAGGTTGGGGCCTGAACATGCAGGAGGGTCAGAGGTGTGTACAGGATTGAGTAAAGTGGAACCATGTGGTAAACAGGGGGATATGCGCTTTCAATGAACTGAACCAGGAAATGTGAAACATTCCAGGGAAAACTATGGAAAGGTCTATGGGGCTTGGATGTGAATAGGGAGGGGGCTGTGGTTTTGGTGCATTACACATGACAGTATGAAAAATAAAAAGAATAAAGTTCCCATATTTTCCTTCCACAGACCTAACATTTTTTAACATTCCCCTTTCTGCTTGGAGAATGAGTCCTTTTTAAATAGTACATTCAAAATCGGTCTGCTCATTACCTGATGAGTCCAAATCAGATGATTCGGTATCATCATCATCCAAGCCTCAAAAATTCTGTTATCACAGCAGATTAGCACAGTGGGGCCCATTTAGGAGCATCCAATCTCTCCCTACCTTTGTTAATTATAAGTAACAGACCCTCAGGATTTTTCCAGACTATTTATGCCTTCAGGTCACATATCGTATCTTTATTCTTATGTTAGCTGAGACAGCATGGGCAACTGAGGCCCTAATCAAGGCCATCCCATTAACGCTATATGTATATATACCCTAGCATGAGCCAAGTACCCATTTTTTCAACCAACCCCTAGGGGTGGATAAACTCTTGAAATGATGGGCCTCTTCAAATATAGGCAGGAATTTGAAAATGAATACAGTATACATGTGCTCAGCACCATCCCAAAATATACATGTGACCTCTTCCTGTTATTGTGATTTATAGATGACAGAAGATTCACACTTTTTCTGAATGCCAATTAAAGCTCAAGTGAAATACTGCAACTACGCATGCTGCTAGGAAGCAAGGATCTACTCAAATGAGGGTGGGAAATTCGAGAACACTTATAAACATACTCCGCACTTTCCCAGTAAATGTAATTGTGCAGAGTCAACCCTTAATGGGCTAAGATACTGAACCCTCAAATAAAAACTTTCACCATAAATATCAGTTCTAAAAGTTTAAGTATAACTTTCATAAAAACATCTTCATTGAACATAAAATTCCTTGACAATTTCAAAGAGGATGTCAAGATCTTTAACAGATTCATGGATAATGAGCTGGAGGTAAGAATATTTTGCGTACCTAATGTCATTAAAATCATGTCTATGCACCAAAAAATCTGTACAAATGTTATCTCGGTCCCATTCCAACATAAATGAAGTACTACATTCAGCAAGCTTTTAACTTAATCATAAGCAAATGGAATAGGAAAAATCTAGTAAACTGATGCATCAAACTTGGGAACAAACTTTATCTCTAAAAGGTCAGCCTAAAAATTTCTTAACCAATCCAATCCTCTAACAATTCTTTTAAGATTCAAATGCTGGTCAGGGGTCATCTCTCAAGAACCAAAACAAGCTAACAAAACCTAAGCCAAGAAAGCTTCATAGTCCATGAATATCTCTGTTATCAAGAATGAACAATCCAACCAACAAGCTGGATAAGACCTGTGAGAAAGTCAAAGCCTATTGTGAAATGTTTTTCTCCAGGCACAGAAGGCCACAAAGCACTTGCCCCTTAACAGCCTCTAGTATAAGTAATCTCAAGTCTTCAAAAAAGTATAGATGTAGGTCCCTTGTTATTCACCAAGCAATGATGGATATAAGTAAACTAATACTATCTACCCATAGTCTCTGGAAACAAAGCTGAGCTTTGTTTACACTAATTGTCAATCACTCCCAAATCATTAAAGCAATACCTTTCAAGAATGTTTTGTGTTATCAAAAACTGGATATTGATCATAAGCATTACTGTCCCTGACTCAAAGCAATGCACAAAATAATAAGAAAAAAGTATCTAGGAAAGTAATATCTCCTAAGAAAATGAGAAAAAAAAATCTAAAAGACAAAATGGAAAAATCGACACTGTGCCAACATCATAATGTGACACCTCCCATATGTATAGGCTGCAGTAACAGCAGTTTAGTTTTATAAAGATTCTCTGGTAGTTGCATCACACATATTCAATATTTCAAACATTTCTACATGCAGGTATTCTTTCTCATATTTCATTTATTAATTATACAAGAACTGGAATAGTGAGGTGAAAACTCAAAAAGATCTGGTTCTCAGATTGATTCTAAATGTTCTGCTTTGTGAGCATTACATTACTTCAGCAAGGTTAAAGAATTTAGATTTACTGTTGATAATGAAGTGGACATGTAATGAAAGTCCAAAAGGAGTTCACACATTCAATATGAGGTAGCAAGGTTAGCTTTCAAACACTTACATGCCCCAAATCAAAATACCAAACCCAATCCTTGTACATTTCATCTTCCTAAGTCACAATTGAAAATAAAGAGAAGTCCTGTTTTGGTCCTGAGCACTATTTAATCATTTAAGCTGAAAAAAGCTGAAGCTAGAGATCTAAATGCTGAACTTATTATTTTTGTCTTAAATATCAACTCAAACTTCCATTACCATAAGTCCAGAAAACTAATCAGGAAAGTAATACAAGTATACACCTATACCCCTATAAGCAATATTTCGACATGAAACAGTTTACACCTGAGACATTAAGAATCAGGGTACACTCTTAACTCAGAGGAATTATACATTTTGAAAAGAAAAATTTTGAATACTTTTATTTCTAATAAAATAACCCATTCCTTTAATGATAATAAATGTAAGCATAATCTATGGTATTTTTGTACTTATCATACACTTTCATGATCTTACTATAAAATTCCACTCAATTTGTAACCTATCAACTGGCAAAATATGTTTCAGTTTAATCCCCATCTGCCAGTAAACACACATATGATGAAGATCAAATACTCCTCTCCACCACAGTTATCTCCTCTGAGTTTAGCGAAAATTACTGACAAAGGAAGATACACACCTCAACTTATGTTTAGTGGATGAGACTGATTTATTCAGAAAAGAAACCCATACAAGATATTCATTTCTAAGAAGAAAAGCCCTCAAACTCTCATCACCACATCTGTTATGCTTTCATTTATATTATATTTCTCTTATATTTCTGACGATCAACATAATTATTAGTTTAAAAGTAAGAAGCAGTTTGGGGAAATCAGGCCTGTAGGGCCTGATAGGTCTGTGGGGCCCAGTTGTGGGTGGGGGCTTTGGTTTTAGTATATTACACAAAACGTAAAAAATGGATCTGAGCGAATGAGGTCCTTTTCTTCATTTGCTCCTCACAAATGCAGGAAATGATGAACAAGTAAGAAAGAAAAGAAGTTAGGTAAGAACCTACTGAAGAACTGCATAGAGTGACTGTGTGAGTAAGCTTGGAAAAGTGACTTTTATGAGGAAAAACCGGCAGATTTTGAGAGGAGAATGGCTAAAGGTTAGAGAAAACTAAACTAAGGGAGTGAGCAGGAAGTGAGAGATAATTAGGGGAGGCAGTGCTTGCATGTGCAAGAGAAACGTGTGAATTTTGGAAGGTAAGAAATGATTGTGAGGGGTGGAATGAAAGAGTTATTTACTTAGTGAAAGACTGTAAGGATGTTACCTACAGGGAAAATGTGCGAATGACTGGGAGATATGTATGAGACAGTGGTAACAGTTGAAAAAGAGGGCAAATGAAAGTCTAGTGAGAGTTTCAGAAAACTCAGGAGAAAATGTGAAAATGTTTTGGATGGAGGTGAACAGTATGAGGAGAACAAGAGAACAAATGGGAGCATCAGTGAAGGGAACAGATACGGAAATGGTAGCAGGCAAAGACGAACTGAAGAGATGAGGTATTTTAAAGAAATGCTGAATGTGATATGACAAGGTGGCAGATGTAGATTATTTAAGATGTAGAGGAGGTAAAACACAAGCCATGGCAATTGTTTTGGTGAAAAGAGAAGAGATGGCAAAAGCTTTGTGTAAGATGAAATGCCATAAAGCAGCTGGAGTGCATGAGATTGTGCTTGCATATCTCAAGTAAGGGGGTGACAGTGATGTTAACTGGTTAGTTAGAATTTTCACAGTATGTAAGTACTTAAGGTGAGGTGCATGTATAAAGGCAAGGGAAACAAAATCAAATGTTTGAATTACAGTTATGAATTCACTGAGTATGCCTGATAAGTTGTCTGAGAGAGAGGTGGTTGGGATGGTTGTGGCAGGCACAGGGCATCAGACTGGAAAAGAACATTGTTGTTTCAGAAGTGGTAGAGGATGCATGGATCGGCTCTTTACTTTGAAGAATCTATGTGAAATACACTTTATGGAAGAGAAGGGTTTGTGTGTGGCATTTATGAATCTGCAAAGAGTATATCACTGGGCTGACAAATACACCTTTGTGGAAGGTGTTATAACTATATGATGTGGGAGAAAAGTTATCAGAAGCAGTGAGGAGTTTCTATTTGTAAAGGCATATGTGTAGGAAGAAAGGAAGGACAGTGGTTTCACGTGATGGTGGATCAATAGCTAAGGCGTGTGTTGTCACCATAGGTATTTAATCTACTTATGAATGGAATGGTGAGGGAGGTAAATGTGCAGGTCTTGGAGGGAGGGGTACATCTGCAGTCTGTTGTAGGTAAAGGGCCTGGGATACGAGTCAAAAGCTGATGATGAAGATCTAGTGGCAACTTGTGTGAGAAACTGAAGAAGCTGGTGTCTGAGTTCGGAAGAATTTGTGAGAGGAGAAAGTTGAAAGTTATGTGAATAAAAGCAAGGTTGTTAAGTTTAGCAGGAAGAGACAGAGTTGAATGGAATGTGAGACTGAGCAAAGACAACCTGGAGAAAGTGGAGTTTTCAATACCTACGAGTGGACATGCAACATATGGAACCAAGGAAGATGAAGTATGGGAGCTAAGGTAAGGGGTTCACTGAAGCATGTGTGCAAAAGTTGGTCAATGAGTGCAAAGATGGGTATGATTCATGATATAATACCCCCACCAATGTTGTAAAATGTGATGCAAGGGCCACAGATAAAAAGCAAAAGTACAGTAGAGGGTGGATGTGCTGGAAATTAAATGCTTTAAGACAATATACAGTGTGAGCAGGGTTGATCAAGTAAGAAATGACAGCATACAAAAGATTTTGAAGTAAGATTATGTCTGGGTGTTCTAAAATTGTCTGGACATACAAAGATCAGGAGAGGCTGACTAAGAGGGTATACATGTCCAGAGTAAAGAGGACAAGAAAAAGGAGATCAAATTAGATGGAAGGATGGAGGGAAAGATGCTTTGAGTGATCTGGGTATAAAACAGCAGAAGAATGTAAGGAGATCAGGAGACAGAGCAAGTTGGAGCAATGTAATTTACAGGTGACAGTGTGTTGTCAATGGATAGACATGGCTGATGAAGTGGGTTGGGGAAACCACAGAAAGGCCTGTGGGGCTTGGCTGTAGATATGAGCTCTAGTTGTGGTGCTTTAAGCATGACAGATAAGACTGGATGTGAGTAAATGAAGCCATTCTTCATCTGTTCCCAGAGTTACCCTGCTATGCAGGAAATAGTTACGTATGAAAAAGAATTATCATATTTACATGCTGATGTTGAACATAGACACTCAGCTAAAACAGCTAGCACTATGTACCTATGGCAATACACTCAACATAGTATATTCTTAAAACAAAGTAAATTGCATTTAGTCCAGTTTCTTTTCTTCACACATCTCCCCAGTAGGTACTAACACTACTCATGTACTAAACAATCATATAAAAGAAGATAAGTGGTAGAGATGGAACAGCCATCAAACACTGTAGAGCAAACACTAGGCCACAAAATGTTCAACTTGTATCCTGTGTCAAGTATAATAAATTTATGAATATATATGTACGTGTATGTGCATATATGTGTACATATATGTATGTGAATAGATGGGTCTTTCTTTGTCTGTTTAATGGCACTACCTTGCTAATGCAGGAAATGGCAATCAAAAATATAAAATAATAATAATAATAAATACATTCATACAAGCTCACCTTCACCCATTCCTGACACCACCATGTCCCACAGGAAACAGCATCATCATCCCCTGCATAAGCGAGGTAGCACCAGGAAAAAGATGAAAAAAGGCCACTTCCACTCACGCTCATTTTCCAGCTGTCATGTGTAATGCACCAAAACCACAGCTCCCTATCCACATACAGCACCCCCCCCAAAGGAATTTCCAATGCTTTCCACACAATTCTTTTCAGTACGCTGCTAACTGATTCAGGAAGTAAAATCTATTCAAACATTCACAAAAATAATATAGGATATGGGTAGTGCAGACTGAAGAAAGCATGCTAGCTAAAACACCATAATATCATGGCATCACTACATAGCATTCTTTTTCTTTAATCTGTACCATCCATTTTCTTCATTACTTTTGTTTTGTAAGTACATAAATAATATAAATTAATGAGCGATACAACAACCTACTATATGAAAATACAATTTCCCCATATTCTGCTTGCTAGCATAACCACTCCAGTGTTGGATAGCTGTTCTATGACCAACAGCTATTTTCTCCATTAATTAGTTGAGAAAATACTGAAGAGAAGCATGTAACACCAAATCATGCATCATTATGTGCCAAATTTTAGTAAATTTCTTTTATTTGACACAGCATATGCTACCATCAACTATGATTTTAGAGTCATGATTTAGTTATGCTTAATAAATGCATCCAATATATATGAAAGCATTACATATCATCTAAAGTAAATTATAAGAAAATGTGGTATATAATTCTAATGCTAACCATTTCATATATATTCGATACTTAAGAGTGAGATATGTTAAAAACTTGATCAAAACAAAATGACCTATCTATATCTCTGATGGCTGTTCCCTTCAGGAACTCCCTCAGGGTGGTGGCTATGGCAAAAGAGTCTCCATAACTGGTGAACTCCAGTGCTGCTTCTTAGCCTTTAGCAAATCACCATTAACAGGCCACTGGCAGAAGCAACTCTAGCACAGTGTTTTCAGAGGGTCCTGCTTAAT
>JAUUDW010115363.1:0-15451 GCA_032361385.1 Panulirus guttatus | reverse complement strand
AGAGAGAGAGAGAGAGAGAGAGAGAGAGAGAGAGAGAGAGAGAGAGAAGGTAAAGGTCATACGTATCACGTACGATGATTAGGATAAGGTCCGATAAGGCCAATGTTTAGCACGTAACCACTTCATTCTTTGGTTAGGTTTCGCGACGACTTTCTTCTGTCTGCTGCAGGAGGAGAGGAAGGGCTCCCTCCTCCTACAGCCCGCTACGGACGTCCGGTTCCTGGCATCGCCAGTGTGGCGTGGCATCGCCTCACAGGATGCAGTCAGTCGCTGGGCCGATTCGACGTCACGTCACGTCACGCGTCAGGCAAGGGGCCAGTTTAGCTCCTCTGAAGAAGAGAGTTCGACTGAACAGAAAAAAATGTATATGTGGTGTTATTAGAATTTCCCAGTAAGCTAAAAAGTATATAAGCAAATAGATATATGAAATAAAAAAGATAAACATAACCTAAGCTAATCCAACCTACCCTCAACCTAAGCTAACTTAAGATAAGCTAACTTAATTTACCCCTAACCTTACCTAAGCTACCCTAACCTATCTTAACTTTAACCTTAATCAACTTAATCCTAACTGATTGTTACTTGCTGTATTACATTTGCTTCTTCTTTAAGTGATATTCTATGAATCATATTCTAGCATTTTGGAATTTACCAATACTTAAAGATACTTTTCTTAGTCAACTATCAAATTCGTAAGTAGTGATGCCGTAAGGATGTATTAGCTACTAAAACACTGACTGATTTTGAGACGATACATTCTTCAGATGTAAGAATTAAGGAGAGAATAGCTAAATCATTTTTAGCAGGTTTGTCTTGAGGTATTTTCTCAAGGGTTTATGCCAAGGTATCTTCACGGGTTTATCTCGAGATCCTATGGTCTCCAGGTATACTGAGAGGTTTACCTCGACATACCGATACTACTTCATGGCACTGGGGTATAAGTATATATCTTTTTCAGGAGTTTTATCATGAGATATCTTTTTTGGGTTTTATATTTAGGTCTCAGCACCAGGAGGATACGGCGGCGGCTCACTGCTTTCCGTCGTCACGTCGGACCCTAGCCAGCCGACCGCGAGGCCCTGTGACGCACCGATGATGATGCCCTTAAGCAGAGACCTTAATTAGGATGTGCGTCACGACCCGAAGTCGGGAAAGGTCAAGTGTTGCTCCTCATGGCCAGCGTGTGACCTCATACGAACGCCTGTCCTCATGGCATAGGTGCGTATTGCTCGCTCGTCCATCTATCGTTCTCTCCCTTGAATACTTCTTTTTTTTTTCGATTTTTGGATCTGGCATACGATGGTACGACGCCTGGAATGCGACGGTCCAAACCCCCTTGTATCCGACGGTGCGACCCTTGAATAAGGACGGTACGACCCTTGACTCCGACGGCACGACCCTTGAATCCGACGGCACGACCCTTGACTACGACGGCACGACCCTTGAATCCGACGGTACGACCCTGGATTACGACAGTACGACCCACCGGTGTCATGGCCTCTTGTTTGACACCTTACCTATGCGTATGAATCTAAATCTTACGCAAATATAAATGAATCAGTACATTGATTCGTTTGCATCATGAAACAGATATTCATATATCTTTCCTTTTGTGATAAGGATTATAAAAGAGTAACTGCAATAGATACAGTTTGAATGGTCTTAGAACAAAGCTTTCGAATTTTAGTAGGAATAACGGAGTTCTGTAATAATACACAACATGACAACTCTGTCGATAAAAGCGTTTATATAACGTACCTCAAGGATTCTCGTCTTGGTAGTGTCAAGAAACCTTTGCCAACTATACTCAGGTATTCTAACTACCCGCATGACGTAACTGGTAGTAGTTAAGCGTTGTTTAACACTGTGATTCTCTCACTTTTCTGTGAAACGTTTGAGACGACAGAGCGCCAGCTGCTTCCACCAGCTGGTCGAGAGGAGTCGACCAGGGCGGTGTGTGTGTGTCAACCAGTTCTTGGTAAGGTCAGAAAGTCCAAACTATTTATCTACCCGTGACCTTTCGTTACTACACTTTAAACGTTCCCTTGACCTTTGATTACCACCCCTAAGAAGCTTAAAGAAAACACTAAGTATGGCAACTAAATAACAGAGCTATTTCACTGTCAAAGAAAATCAGAATATGGATAAACAAAATGATAAAGAAGATGGGTGAGCGAATTATCGAAGAAAATAGGTGGGTAACTTATCAAAAAATCGGACGTACAAAGTACTAAAACTGGATGAAGAAAATAGTCATTAGCGATATCATAATTCTGTCATTAACTATTTCTGCCAATTTGTTATTCGTAGATGCTAGTACGAATCTCTGATGAGGTATTTAGGGACGTAATGTACTGCCATGTACTTTTACACCAGCTGTAGAAATAGTGTAATAATAAAACCGTTATCGTACTTTGTCGATAACTATCATAAATCGCAGTTGATTCCTGTTATCCTGATATCATTGTGTGAGGTGGAGTGTTCGTGCTTCGTCAAGATAACGTGTGTGAGAAATAAGTTGACAATGTGAAGGTGGTATGTGTCATACGTCATCCGTAATAGGTTGAACTTCGTTGTGATTGGATGATCTACGCTGTAATTGCGTACTGGACACTGTGACTATGTGATCTATGGAGTAATTAGCTGATCTAATTAGTAAATGGGTGATCTGCGTTATGACTGGAGTAATAACGTTGTAACTTTGCGAACTACGTTGTATGCGAGTGATCGACGTCGTAATTGGGTGCTGTAATCAATTGAGCTACGTTGTAATTGGGTTAAGTACGTTATAATCGGACTTTGATATGCCCTAATCTACTCGCAATCATCCAATCAGCCAAGAGCATCCAATCGTATGATTCAGGAGCTTCACTATTGCAACAGAGTCTCAAATATCTCCATGAAATGGTCCCATTACTGATCCATTATATTACATAATATAAACTGTCTAGTATTACTGTAAGTATTGTATTAGTGCCTTTGTGTTCCCTCACTCAATACTCTTGCATTTCCAGATGATTAATGATGATTTTATCTTAATTACCTCTTCCTATTTGGTTAATGAGTTTCTGCAGTGGCTCCTCACCTTTCCATATCTCTGATTACTAATTACAATATCAATCACTCACAAAACTCCTCCTTAATCATTAATCGTATTCTTTCCCCTCTCTCAGAGTGACGTTCTAGTAGCAACTGATCGTTGTAATCACCTATTTATGTTTACATAGAGTGACAGTAAAAGTGACAATTGATTAAATTTAATCCCTAAATGGTCTATGTCGATTAAACTTCCCCTCTCTCTCTCTCTCTCTCTCTCTCTCTCTCTCCCAACCGGAGGATCAACACAACACCAAAACCCACCCGTCTCGCACACCGCTTGACGTCATTACAGCCACACATTTAAGAACCTCCTTGTAAAGTGTGTGTGTGTGTGCGTGTCTCTGTCTCACCGAACAAGCCAACAGGGTGTGTGTGTGTGGATGTGGGAATGGGTCGTCGTCGTCGTCCTTCGTCAGGAAAAGCAGCGTCGTCCTCCCCGCAAGTCGTCGCCGCCCGTAAAGCCCGAGCTGGCAACACTGCAGCGGAAATATGATTACGACGGCAGAGGCGATAGTAAGAGCTGACGACGTTTGACGGACGCCCCAACAGACACGCCTCACGCTATTTATCGCCCCCTAGCGCTGCCCTACCCGGGCCAACCTTTGGCTCCTTACGGAGCCTAAAAATCCCTTTGAAGGGTAGAATCACAAACAAGGTCCTTCGAGGCGACGTTGGTGTACCCCAAGGGACGAGACTTTCGCCTCCTCTGTGTGTGTGTGTGTGTGTGTGTGTGTGTGTGTGTGTGTGTGTGCGTGTGTGTATGTGTGTGTGTGTGTGTGTCAGTGAGTGCCAGGGAGGGAGGGAGGGAGGGAGGAGGCAGCAGCAGTTAAGGGACACACACACACACACACACTCGTCACGTTCAGTCTCTGAGGGTTCACGTTGCCCTCAACTCCCTACCAGCGTTACTGGCGTTACGTAGGGATGTGGTGCGTTGCTGGTGCTACGTGGAGGTGTTACTTGTGGAGTTACTGATGCTCCTGGATGTTCAATATGTGCCAGATAGAACACAGGTGAACTGTGGGGGTTATGTGGAACGTGGACGTAAAAAAAGAAAAAGAGATAAGAAAATGTCGTGGGTGACACACTGAGAGAATATGACCCTGATGACATGTTTGCGTTTTCTGTGATATGGTGAACGTCCTCAGTGTATCTTACAATGCCAATTATTGATTCATACATCAAGTAGAAAATGTAAATACGTGTGAATTATCTTTTTTCTTTTCTGTGAACCGTCTTTCAGTTACGACATCATCAATGCACCGAACCCAGCGAGGAGAACGAGAGAGATGCGCACTGATCAGTGTAATGATGATATGATTCTGTAAAGAAAAAGAGAATCAGTTCACATTTGGTCAGTCGATCCTCAAGGATATCTTGAGACGTCCAGACCTCTAGAGGAAAGGCAAGAAGAAAAGGGAAAGAGAAACTTTGAAGATTCTATTAAACACATCTAGTGGGCATAAAGATGGAGGGGTCGGGGTCTTCAGGGGTCCCGAAGTCCTCCGAGAGTCCTCCATCCTCAAAGACCTCCAAGACTTCGAGGGTTTCCGAGAGTCCTCCACCCTCAAGGACCTCCAAGACACCGAGGACCTCCGAGAGTCCTCCATCCTCAAGGACCTCCAAGACTCCAAAGACCTCCGAGAGTCCTCCACCCTCAAGGAACTCCAAGACACCGAAGACCTCCGAGAGTCCTCCACCCTCAAGGACCTCCAAGACTCCAAAGACCTCCGAGAGTCCTCCACCCTCAGGGACCTCCAAGACTCCGAGGACCTCCGAGAGTCCTCCACCCTCAAGGACCTCCAAGACACCGAAGACCTCCGAGAGTCCTCCAACCTCAAGGACCTCAAAGACTCCAAAGACCTCCGAGAGTCCTCCACCCTCAAAGACCTCCAAGGCTCCCACCAACACCTCTGAACCTCAAAATACCTCAGGCGGATGCCAGTTCAAGACCAGCCTGTGTGTCCTCCTGAAGAAGCACGACGAGGAACTTCTCAGAAGCATCGAGTATCAAGAGAAACTGGAGACAGAAAACGAGAAAGGAAGCGGTGGCGATGATGTCTCGCAGGAAGAAACAGAGAACGGAGTGACAGACGGAGGCACAGACAAGAAGAAAATGAGTAAAAAGAGACACAAAAGCGTTGACGCTGCCGCGGAGGATGACAATGATAACAAGAAGGACATGGCTGAAGATACTAAGAGGAAGAAAAGCCCAGGAGACCAGTCGAATGAAGGCAAAAAAGAGGTGAATAAGAAAGAAAGGCGAGACAAAGCAGACGCCACGAAGGACAAGAAGAGAACATCAAAGGACGTAGGCAAACCATCGTCACAAAGAACACGAGATGATGACGAGAGCAAAGGAAAGACAAACAACAGAAAAGATGTGGGAAATGAGGAAAAGGCTAAACGAAAGAAGAAAATCAGAGATAAAGAAGCCAAAGATGAAAATAAAGGAAAGGAGAAGATAAAATCCAAAGAAAACTGTAAAAACAAAGATCTGGAAGAAAACGAGGAGAACACAAAATCCAACGACATGGAAAGAAGTAAAGAGGAACTGGTGGAAAGTAAGAAAACGGAAGATAGAGGAAAGACAGAAGAGAAAGGGAAGAGACAGAAGACAGAGGAGACGAAGAGGGACAAGGGCAACATATTAGAAGCCGAAGGGAAGACAGAAGAAGATGGTGCAACAGGAGACCTCGGGGTGGAGACGAGGGCAAGAGAAGCGACAGAAGAGGAGACGCATCAGAAGGGCGGCAAACCCCAGGGATTCCTAATGCTGAAGAAAAAGGTGAGAAAGACGAGGTCTGTCTAGTGTCTAGTGACCCGCTGACACACTGGCTTCGTCCCCGGTCTGATTACTGAATTCAAAATCTGTTTTCTGTCTCTATCTGTCTTTCTATCTATCTATCTTTCTAACCATCTATATATCTGCAAGAGCCCTTCAACCAACTCCACACACACCTCACTAGCGTAAAAAAAAAAAACTCCCTCCCAGCACAGATACAAGCAGGTGATTTTTACGCAAGCAGAGGAATGAATGGCTTAGAGAGAGAGAGAGATAATACACGCATCGTCTAGAGAGAAGAGGAGGAGTAGGAGGAGTAGGAAGAGTAGAAGGAGTAAGAGAGAGAGAGCTTAGGTAAGCAGGAGTGGCGAGTGAGTGCGGCTGTCAGGATGTGTGTCAGAGCCAGTGGCCGCTGACGGTCTGTCACACCGGAAGCGTGAGGGGGGGCGGGCCCTCATGGAGCACCCTCCTTTCCCCCCTCCCTCCCCTCACACACACACACACACACTCACACACCAACAGAAGGGCATGGCCGACTCACCCTCCTCGGTATTTCGCCGTCAACATATAACATTAGGTGTGGTAGGAAGGGCAGGCTTTGGAAGGTAGCTATATACTCGTATACAAAAACCGGCTGCCGGTATTGGTAGAATGGACGACCTGGTCCCTAAACGACCGGTCGGTCGTGAGGCTTGCCGGCCCCGCTGTAAACAGACCCTCTAACACGGCCGGCAGCCTATCAAAAGTCATTTATGAGAATGAAAAAAAAAAACTAACACGGGCCAACCTAGCTCATCCTAATCTAACATAGGAACAATGTAGCAGATGTGTTAAAATATGCTGTGCTAAGAAGTACTGTCTAGGCTGAAGACAATAGGTAGTCAGTCAACAAGTCCCTAGAGCATACGAACATACTTCATACTCAGTGATTGTTTTCCTGTACAATAATGGCAATAATAATACGATAATTGGACATTGTGACAATATACAGAGACTATTGTCAGCACAGACGTGTGGCACAGTAGCCTAGCCAATGAGACGCAGTGGCTTGGTTCCTCTCTTAAGCCTGTGGACAGTGATAAACTCCAGAGGACTTTATATACAGAATATTCAAATCTATTTAAGTTTGGTACCTGCTGTGAAGTGACAGACTGACAAACAGACCGGTGAACAGACAGGTAGATAGACGGAGAAACAGGTAAAGAGATGAGAAGGTGTACAAGGAAAACAGATAAAGAGATAAAGACAGAGTGATAGACAACAGACAGATAAAGATAGAGGGATAACCAGAGTGGCAGACAGTGCTCTCTCACTGGACACTGAAGGGTGGGAATCCTAGTACAGCCTCACTGAGGAACATACCATCTACACTGCTGTAGTTAAGATTATGTTACATTTAAGTGTATCAAATCAAGACCGAACATCTATACTGACATCAAACGTATTCACAACCGAATGTGAGACTAATTCTAGAAGTAGATGATTTACAAGTATTTTTGGTGTCGAGTCGACTCAATACTTGTGAGTTCGCCACGGCGACGCGAGGGCCCTGTCAAGCCACGCTTTGCCTTCTCAGGAGTTTTGCATCGGGCTTGACTAAGCACTGGTGAGAGGCCATGTTTGTAAACAGACACACACACTGAAGTCGTCACCAATACTTTCTCTCACCCCCACTCGTGTTTCACTCTCCCTCGTGTCAGTGCACGAAGGAACCCTTAAAAATGCCAGACCGAAGGAACAGAGAAGGAGTGTGACATTCTCAAACAACAAGACGTGTCATTGGTTATCGTAAGAAGAGCGGGGCCGTAACAGATACAAAATCAGCTGACGTCCGGACTTGCGACACGTTCTTGGAGCTAGTGTCGACAAGTCATACGTGACCTTCCAAACATACGTCATTACATCAGCTGAGTGAACATTCCGTGACCTGTGAGGATGGGTCCGGAGCTAGCACTAAGAAAGAGTGATTAGTGATTCGAGATACAATAGATCAGAACATTAACTTGGAGTTAATAGCAAATATTAAAGTTCACGATTAGGACGACCGAGTCCGGATGTGCACACGCGCACAGAAATGCCGACTACTCTCGAGTGATTATGAATATCTTGAAAATCTTTTTTTGGCTCGAGATATGATAGCTTATAGATTCTTCTTCTTCTTCTTCTTCTTCTTCTTCTTCTTCTTCTTCTTCTTCTTCTTCTTCTTCTTCTTCTTCTTCCTCTTCTTCTTCGGAAAAGCTCTTTCATTTCAATCGTGAATTTAGATCGTATATCTTTATTGTAATGCTAAACGAAGCACGAGTCTGCCACACCCATCCACACTCAGCCTCACCATCCATCCCCACTATCCTATATCCTCGAGCCCCTTATCCATCACTTCACACCCTCCCCACCTAATCCCTCATACTCTCCTGGCCCTCATTACTTATACCCACGTTGTACCCTTCACCTGCCACCTCACATGACCCTCCTCCACTTCTCACCTATATCAGGTTGCTATACTCCTCATCCCTTACAATCTTAGGCTCCGTAATCACAGGAATTCAAAGGGAATAAAAGTCAATACGAAAGGAATTCAAACATCAACAGACCAAACAGTCTCTCGAGTCTGTTTGTGAGAGCAGATCGCAAACATGCAGCTCAGCATCGACAGAGTTGGGGAACCAAAAATAAATGACTTAAGGATAAATGCATGTGAACTGTTTACGTAAACTGTTTACCTAAAGAGGCGTAAATAACGTTAGTCGTGGACTCGAAGCCTTGGCGAGTCTGAAGTATATTGATAAATCTTTCTCTGATGTTCCTTTTTCACTACGTTTCTCGGTACACCAAAAGTGTCGAAGCAAAGGAACCTCGTGTCATTTCAAGTGAAAAGGAACCTCACATTTTATCATCCATTAATACGAGCAAAGAAGATGAATCTAGCCTTGCTAACCTGCTTAGATTAGGAGTGTTAGAGCCTTAGACGAATTCTGAATACTTGTATGAAACCATCTTTAAAAATTTCTCTTTTCCAAGATAGATAAGTTAAGGTTATAAAGTCTGCTCTCGAATTATTTGTTTCCCAGTCCGGGGAATCATCTTGGCTGCTCGCCTCTGTACTCCTGTCGTCTCTTCTTCCAGTAGGGTAACCAAAGCTAAACACAGTATTCAAGGTGGAGACGCACCTGTGACATGAATCTCAAAAGTTTTGTTCGATTTCCTTGCTGTTTCCTAAGCACTGCTGACTCGCCTCTACGTCAACGGAAATAGTTACACCTGTCTTTTCGTCGTTTCGTTTGAACTTATATAGTTTGATAGAGTTCGCACTGTACTGTACTTATTGTACATCGGTGTTATATTGACAGACTTCCAATAGTCTGGAACTTTTACTTATTGACAGGAGTAGTCAAGGGTTTCCTATACTGACATGAACAGTCACGGGTTTACTATACTGACAGGAACAGTCAAGTGTTTATATACTGACAGGAACAGTGACTAAGGGTTTACTACAGTGACGGGAACAGTCAAGGGTTTACTGCACTGACAGAAGCAGTCAAGGGTTTACTTCACTGACTGGAGCCGTCAAGGGTTTACTACACTGACAGGATCAGTCAAGGGTTTACTATAGTGACAAGAACAGTCAAGGATTTGCTAAACTGACAGGAGCAGTCAAGGGTTTACTACACTGACTGGAGCCGTCAAGGGTTTACTACACTGACAAGAAGAGTCAAGGGTTTACTATACTGACAGGAACAGTCAAGAGTTTACTACGCTGACTGGAGCAATCAAGGGTTTACTATAATGACAAGAACAGTCAAGGGTTTACTACACTGACTGGAACAGTCAAGGGTTTACTATACTGACAGGATCAGTCAAAGGTTTACTACCTCATATTCAGCTTTTCATTATTCCTGGATAAAACTCATCAGAATCTACAATTTCCTTTCATAATTTGTAAACTAAAGTTTTCTGTCACTCATTGCCCGTCCACTTATACACTCATGTACCACTTCATCTGTCACTCATACATCCACATACCCTCCTCGTCTGTCATCTATTACCCTCCACAACTGATGCATTCCCTCCAGGCCCTCCTGTCCCCACCACACTTTCCCTCCTACCAAAAAGCTCCTGACGGTGCGATGCCTTATCTCGCAGGGACCCTTCAGATCGTGGAAGCGGTACTTCTTCGTGTTGGACGGCCACCTCCTCACGTACTACAGGTCTCAGCAGGACTTCGGTCACTTGTCCGTCCTCAAGGGCTCGTTGGACCTCGCCATGGTGGAGGAAGTCCGCGTCAAGAAGCCAGGACTCATGAAGACTCATTTCCCGTTCCGACTGACGCGCCGAAACTTGCCTTCTCTGAAACTCGTGAGTATTGATGCTGCCTTTGGGGGTCGGTGCGTGAGTGGTGTGAGGGAGTTTGTGAGCAGTGTTGTGGCTTAAGAAGGGGGTGCGTGTGTGGTGAGAGAGACTCGGAGAGAGAGAGAGAGAGAGAGTCTGCCTGGTGGAAGGGAGACGCTGAGAGAGAGACGAGGGAGACGAGGGATTTACAGGGGGTCGCCTTGGGTGTAATGGTCAGGGAGAGTTGGGATTGAGAGAGTGAGTGGGGTCACTGCAGTCGAGGGGAGCTGATCCCGGGGCATGATTAGCATACTTAAGTCGGGATGTCCTGACATGCTGAAGTCGGGGAGAGATAGAGACAAGTGAGGCACGGGACCAGGTCTGGACTGCTGAAGTTGTGGAAGAATCACTCGGGAAAAAGCTGGTTTGGACCATTTCATTTGTTGACATACTCTTCTTTGTGGACTGAGAGGATGAGAGGATTTCTTCACACATTTGTCTAATTTGGCGATTACGTCCACCTTTAAGATTTCTTTGGTGTTTCCTGACTCACAATAGCGTTTGTAGTCTAGAGGGTATTAAGTGTATTCCCACGTCTTTCCTGAAGGTTCATAGAACCCCAACCTTTCATTTTCTCTGAAGGAGATTGCCTAGCTATGCCCCGTGATGGGAATAATTCGTGGAAAGTCTGCTGCCACGATTATCACAAGTTATTTTCATTTGTTTTTCTCTGCTGCACCCTCGCCACTGACCGCCGCGTCCTTTTTCCTCCAGGCGGCGGACACCAGAGAGGATCGAGATAGGTGGCTTGGCCTACTTCAGGACATCCTGCTGAGGTCTAACAGGATCTCGACCCACAACTCGGACAGGACCTTGCACACTGGACGCCCCTTCGCTGCCCTCGACGCCTCGGACCAGCCAGCAGTGAGTATACAATACAAGGAGGGTATAACCACCACGAGGTATACTACAGGGTATACCAAAGACGAAGATGTGAGGATACTAGATATGGTGTACCAACAATGAGCTCCTTAGTTTTATATACCGTGAGGGTCGATGGCTCGAAGCAAGACAGATGTTCCAAACGCTAATTTTCGAATTTCTGTTAAAGTTGGGAAATACCCCACTCTCTCTCTCTTTCTCTTTCTCTCTCTCTCTCCCTCTCTTCTCCCTTGATCACCACCATATTACTTCCAGAAGTTTGCCACGCTGCCAAGCCGGACCATCAACCCGGCGGAGGGCGCCTCCTCCAGCAGTTCCGACGAAGGCGAAGACGACACCGAACTCAAACTCATCCAGGCCAAGAGGATCCCGCGGGTTCCCATCATAGGACCGTTGTCAGGCCTCAGCATCGCCGAAGTGAACCTCAGGAAAGTCGAGCCAGCGAAGAACCCCGATGGAAAGAAACAGGTTCACATCACGTTTTAGAGTATCTAGATTTCCAAACTAGTCAGCATTTAGCTAAGTCCTTGACGCCCCTTGGCAAAAACTTAATGTAGACACCACTTAGCCAATCTAAACTTCACTAGAGGTCAAAGGCTTCGCTTGCATATTAGGGTTCTCTTTTCCTCAGTGGTGATTAGGTATTACATTGATTCAAGTGTATTTGCCAGTGGTTCTGCTTCAGACACCATAGCATCGGCAGAGGCCGTCTATGTTAATACTTGTACTTTGTTATAGAGTATAGCTACGCCATCCTATTACCTTTGACAGGATAGACAGATAGATATTTTGTACTCAAATAGATTTTAGATTTTTCTCTCCTTTTTCAGGATGCGGATGATACAGACTCCTCCTCCAGCACCTCAGACGAGAGCGAGGACGAGCAGCACAAGCCCGGAAGGAAGCCTTGCATCGCTGAAGGAGTGCCAGGAGGAGTCATCAAGCTGAGAAAAGTCGAAAGACCTGTCAGGACACAGAGGGAAGAGGGAAATGAGAAGGGAGGAGGGGACCAGACGCAACGTGAGGATCCAATTTCTGCAGGAGAGGTGTTTGGTGTCAAGCTGAAGAAGATACAGGGGAAAGAAGGAATCGCGAAGGAGGCGGATGCAGAGAGGAAGACTGAGGATGTTGGGGCCAACGAGAGGAGAACCATCAAACAAGCCAACATCCCTCTGAAGAGCAGCAACATCCTGAGTCGACCAGACGTGAAGTTGCCCAAGATGTCCCCACTTAATCAGAAGAGAGGCACGACGGAGAGGAAGAAATCCCCATCGCCGAACATCCCTCTCTCAAAGAGCGTCCACTCCCTCACGAAAGCTGCTGAGGCTGGGGACGCCAGCGCCAAAGTCCTGCGTAATGTGTCTCCGGAGGACGCGGACTCCGAAGGTGGAGACGAGGAAGTGAAGAATGACTTTATCACCATCCGTCACGCGGAGAGTAGCGAAATCCAGTGCAACGATGAAGTTGTGAACATAGCGCCTGTTGTCGTGATGGAAATAACTTCCGAAGGAGAGGACTCTGCTACACAGGAACTTCAGGAACAGCAGACGGTAAGCGAGGACGGAGGACAACTCTCACCTCAACAGGACGACAGAAAAGGCATTAGCGCTGAACCTTCTCTGCAGGGTTCTCCCGCAACGGGGACGAGTCCTCCCGTGGTGATCCATCCAATGCCCGTCACAGTGACGGAAGACAAGACTAAAGCCCCCGAGCACGGGGACGTTGATGATGAATTCCTCCACATTATAAGAGACACTGATGATCCTGCCTTTCCCCCATTAGATACCAAACCCAGTAACCAAGAGGAAAAGGAATACGACGAAGTGGATGAAGACTTCTTCGAAAAGACTTTCAACATTGCTCTAGACTCCCTCGTCACGTCTCCTCAACTCTCTCCTCCAGGCTCGAGAAGTAAGACTCCCTCGCCCACTCATTCCTTGAAACCTCCCTCGCCATCGGCTATCACCACCACTTCAGGCGAAAGCTCGAGGACTCCTGTCGGGAAGGATGTGAGTGCCAGGAAGGGCATGACCCCGCCAAGTAGTCCCATCAGGGCAAGAACCAGTACCAACGAGAGTATGAGTTCTGGCAAAAGCGAATCCGAGAATGTGGATAAAAGGACAAGTGCGTTCAAGCTTTTCAAGACCAAGAGGTCTGGAAGCATAACCTCCAACGACAGAAAGGAAATTGGCGAGAGCAAAGATGCAAAAGACCCCAAGCAAAAGGGGAGCAGTACTTTCTCCAAGATTCTGCAAGGCAAAAGGAGTAAAGACAAGAAGAAGAAAGAGGCAAAAGAAGATTACACCAAACCAACGGAAAAGCTTCAAGAGAGTGTTGCAAAATCATCTGAAGACTCGAAAACTCCTGCTGACACAAGGCCAGCACCTGACGCAACGGAAGCACATCAAGAACCACAACAACAACAGCATGATGAGCCCGACGTGCCACACCAAGAACCTGACACCACTACCCAAGAGGTTGTGACGGTTGTAATGCGCCATAACTTACAACCGAGCATCGAGGAATCGCGTTGTAGTACTTACAGCCGAGCGTCCACCAGCTCAAGGGACCAGGAACCAGCGCCCTCGATTCCAGAGAAGACGAGAATCAGGGCCAAGTCCCCCAACCACGACACCCCTCAGAGCAACAGGCCGGTGACCCACCTATGCCACCTGATCCCTCCGCAGGAACAGGGGGTCGAGGACAGGACACTCGTCGACGGCTACATCACCGAGAAGCAGATCCAAGCCATCCTCAGCGCCAATGAGATTCGCGGCAAGAGGAGACTCTCACAGTCCCGCGGTCTGGGGAATGTGCTCAGCGTACCCGCTGCTTCTAAGGCTTCGGAGGGCGCCGCCGGAGAGGACTGGAATCACAAGCGACTGTCCATCAACAGCACGGAGAGCGACGAGCCGCTTCACGCCACGAACTTCCTCAGCGGGGAGAGACTGTCCTCGAGCTCGGGAAGTTACAGGGCGCTGTCGAAGTCGTACGATTCGGACGTCTCGGGCGAATCGCACCCGATGTCTCAAGATCTCGAGAGTCCGGCATCGCCGGAGCAAGACATGGCGACAGTCTCTCTCCGGGCGACGCCTCGCTTGGCCGACAGCCTCGCCGCGGGCAATCGCGTTAGTCTGACGTCTCCGGAGTTTACGGTCGTCGAAGAGGACGGACCCGCTACTCCAGACGCGACGAAGACGACGTTCGCACTCGCGAAAGAACAAGAGGAACAAAACGCGACGTCTGCATCAGCAGTCGCGCCAGCCTTTACTCCGGGAAACGAGGAAGATGAACAAGAAGATTATTTCCCGGTGGTTGGAGGAGACGTCGAGCTACGATTGCCTAGGGACCTGTCCCTCCAAAACCCTTCCGCGGGGGACATGAGGACATCAGGCATCACCGGGCTGAAGGAGTACCTGGATGCCATAGACGGGAAAGACGAGGAGTTGACGGAGGTCAAGTCGAGTATCAGCAGACTCGGGCACAGTGCCGCTGTCGAGAAGCTTAAGGAGACTTCAAATGAACTCTAGAATTAGTGGAAAAAAATTAACGAAAAGAATCAGGATTCTATGCAAACTCTATAGTGTTATTCCCATATGTTATATTCTTCTTCAACTTATCACCCGTGTGTGTGTGTAAAGAGTGAGTCCATTGCTAGTAAGAGCTTTAAAAAACCATCCCATCCCATTCCATCCCTTCCCCTCAAGCAGTTAACCTTAGGCCAGAGTACATCTCGAGCGTCTGTACTTGGGTTCTCCAGTCATAACCAATGCAGTGCCTCGCATCACCATACCACAGCCAAAGCCAAAGTAAGACCTCGCCCTTCCCTCGCGTCCTGAAGCAGAGTCCTCGACAGTGTATTTATACATACGAAAAGAATCTCCCTCTTTGTCGACCCCCTTCATGTATATATGTGTGTGTGTGTGTGTGAGTAGCTTATTCTTCTGACCATTCCTGCCCATTTTTTTTTAAATGTTTATATGTATGTTATTGATGTAATAAATCAATCAGATATATTAAGTAAAGTTTGAAATCTGTTGATATTTTTTTTCAGTATCCATTTAAACTTCTGATTTTTCAGTATATATAGAAGTAAAGGTAAAAAAATTCATATCTAAAAAAAAAAAGATAGGTCTTACAGCATACTGTGTGATACGGTGGGGAGACAGAAGGTATGTGAGCTATTTCCTGTGGGTTTGGGGGATGATAGTGAGACACTAGATAAAGGGTTTGTACATTTTGTTTATTATTCCGTTCTCAGTACAAAACTTGAGTGGATGGACGTCTCTGCAAAGACAT
>JAUUDW010115253.1:0-12826 GCA_032361385.1 Panulirus guttatus | reverse complement strand
AGGGTCATCTTCTACCTGGTCCTCTAAGTCTAGCTAAAAGTCACTCAATCTCCTTCCAAGAACACTCACAAATAATGTGCTGTCATTGGCATGGTTGGAGGATGATTGAAGGTGTGAAGAAATTATCATGCACTGCCGCCTTAATGCGAAGCCTTGAAATAGAGCTGTGAAACAAAGCATAAATATTTGTCTAGAGGCATCACTCAGCTCGCATAAATAGCCATAAATATTCATTTATAGGCATTAACGGGTTAAAAGGGTGCTTAACATCATAATGATTAGACATATTTTCACATCTGGTGCTACACAATTTCTAATCATGTGGCACCACTCCATGGCACACAATACAAATATTGAAAATTATGCAATATGTAAATCATATTCTTTCAGTAAATGTGAGTTGCCAAATGGTACATGGTTACATTCTTTATTTACAAAGTAAGTCATGGTTTGCTAAATATCTCAACAAATTTCATTATAAATATGGTCAAATCTATAATTTCCAACAAGTTCAAAATAATATAAAAAGGAATTTTTCCACAGAACACAGTTCCCATCACCAGCAATGACAATGAATCAATGAAGCATGAAACACAGGTGACAATGACCTTTAAGGATATGGTTTACCACTCAAAACGTATTTCATCAGACATCCGTGATTCTGACAAAAAGAAAAGACTTGGGAAATGAAAACAAAGAAAACAAAAACAAGTATAACAAATATGCATGCATGCACACATGTACCTACATGTGAATGCATCCATGCATATGCACATACACACATAATTTGATAGTTGAATAAATTAACCAGAGACAGTGAATGCCGGAAGTTTACAAAGGTTTAAAAAGCTACATGGTGACGTTGAAAGTTCAGAAGACAGGCCCCAGGAGTTCTGAATTCTCTCCCAGTACTGTACAACTAGGTGATTATACAAACAGAAGCACACATACACATATCCAGCTCACTTTAATCTTAAGTTCTTATATGATTAGTTAACGAGTAACTATCATGACCTCCTAGTTCTGTAATGTCTGTAATACCTTAGCTGTGTATTTTCAGCTTAGTGGCTGCCTAAATCCAATACACCATTATATATTCATTAATCAATTTATTTACACACACACACACTTCTCTGACGTGGTAAGCACTTAAAATGGGGCATTTCAATTATAAAGAGATAGACTGAAGGAATTTAGATTCTCATGGTGATAATAGGTTCAAGGAGAGAAGTTCTTAGTGTATAGAAAGGAAAATTTTCTATATTAGCATGTAAAGGAACAAAACAGGATGAAAGGGACTGATACATCATCATTGTTAGACCTTATCATCACACAATTGAGATGGATACTGATAATATCATTTATAATACACCAACTGAAAAAAAGTGATCATATACTGATCAGGTTTGATAATGTGGTAAATATGAATATAAAAAGTGTCGAAATGAGGCAAGATTTATTTACAGATGAAATAGAATTGTGAAGACTACAAAAAACATATCAAGTTCTATGATAAAACAAATTAGAAAATGGAGTTCGCTTGCCAGGAACCAGGCTACTTCGGTGAAAATTTTTGTGGAATTTTGAGTGAAGGTGTACAAACACGTGTATCTCTAACCTCGATGCAGAGGGAAGATATAGAAAGGAGTAATAGTTCAATAAAAGATGTCAAACAGAAAAGACATTAACTGAATAATAGAGAGTCTTGACCCATACAAGGCTTATGATCTTCATGAAATTTCACCATATGAGCTAAAGATGTGTGCAGATAAACATGACAAACCTTGTTACATACTGTTCAGGTAAAGCAAGAAAGAGGGCCAGGTTAGTTGGGTATGAGTTTGAATAGAGAAAGTTTGGAGGAAGTGAAGTGTCTCAGACACCTAAAGGTATAGCAACTCCCAACAGTATTCTATGGACATGAAGTTATGGCTATAGATGAGGATGTGCAGAGGAGGGGAGATTTATTGGAACTGAAATGTTTGAGAACAATATACGGTGTGAGGTGGCATGACTTAGTAAGTAATAAAAGGGTAAGATAGAGGTATGGTAATGAGAAGAGTGTGTTTTAGAGAGCTGCAGAGGGTGTGCTGATATGGTTTGGGAATATGGAGAGAATGACATGGGGGAGAGGTTGACAAAGAGGATATACGAGTCAAAAGTGGAGGGGACAAGAAAAAAATGGGAGACCAAATTGGAGATGAATGGATGAAGTGAAAAATAATTCTAGTGCTCAAGAGTTTGAATACGCAAGCAAGTGAAAGGTGTGCATGGGAAAGAGTGAATTGGAGCGACGTGGTATCCAGGGGGCAATGTCCTGTCAAAGAACTGAACCAAGGAATATGAAGCAACTGGTGAAAACCACAGAACAGTCTGTGGGGCCTGGTTGTGGATAGGGGGCTGTAATTTAGAGGCATTACATATGACTGCTAAAGAACGGATATGAGTGAGTGAGGCCTTTCTTTCTCTGTTCTTTGCACTACTTCACTAATGCAGGAAACAGTGAACAAGTAAAAAAACAATAGTTACAGGGAAAGGCTAGGGGCACTTAAGTTTTTTACACATATAGATGATATAGACATAGAGTTCTTCAAAAGATGTAGGAATAACACAACCAGAAAAATAAAATGAAATTAAGCAAGAAACTTGTTGAAAAAGAACTACTTTTTAAAGTATAGTAGTCGTGTATGAATGGATTAGACTGAACCAGGACCAAGGAAATGTGAAAAGTACACAGAAACTCAAAAGGTCATATGAAAGAAGAGAATGTTCAAGAGATGCAGCCCTGCAAGTGTACCAGTCCTTCTCCATACGGTAAAAAAAGGTAATTACACACACATACACCAGAAGAGGGCAACAAAGATGGTATTGGAAATATAAGAATAGTTAACGGAAGGACTAAAGACCTTAAATTTGCAGACCATAGATGAGAGAAGAGTGAGGAGTGACCTAATCACAACCTTTAAGTGTTTAAAGTTGCTTCATGATCTGGAAAGTAAACAGTTCTTCGATAGATGCAGGGACAGAGCAACAAAAGACCATACCCTAACATTAAAGAGAAAACTTGTTAGAGAGGATGTAAAGAAGTACTTTTATAGTATATAAATGATGGGTGAATGGAACACACTGAATGAAGAGATAGTAAATGCTGACAGTACACATGTTTAAAGAGTTTCAAGGCAGTGGGGATAGTTCTACAAAACTTGATAATTACAAAGAGATAATTACACTTTTCCCAAGTTTCATGATTAACCTCGATAACAAATCTACTCCTCACTATTCAATATCTTAATATTCATTATTTTGGCTACTCACTACAATTTTTCCGTATGGCTATTTACTTTTCACAGTAACATGTTTTTGACCATTCACAGATCTGTGACAAGCTTATCACTTTCCATTTTACCAGTCTGCTTCAATCTGTGTTCATATTGTGAACTGGCTCACAACCAACCACAATGTTTTACATGTGTTTCAAGTTTTTTTCTCTAATCTTTGCCTTACAAATGAAAACACTGTGCAGTGCACCTTATTATACACTGTTAAATGTAAATGTAATATGTAAGTGTACTGTATAAAAGCACAAAAGTTGATAAGACCACTCACCAGTACAAGCAGACATGCAAACACTAGTGAATGCAGTGGGGAAGGATGGTGGTAGAGTTTTAGTTGGAGTGAGGAGACAATACCACAGCATGTAATGCGGTCCAAGTAATCATTTGAATTCCTTGAGATCAAACCAAGATATTTATGAAAGGACCATCATATTTGCTGAATTTGGTGAAATTTCTTTGACTAATACTCAAACAATTCTTTGTTCAAAAAATCTCCATTGTGTAACAAAGGTATTTATGTAGCCATGTTTTTCTGTGATACTGAATACATCACTAGTGCTCATACCAAAAATAACAGTTTATTGCACAAAGTGTAAACACCCAGTCTCATCAGGAAAGCTGAGGCAGTGTGAGAGTGGGTGAAGGTGACCACCACTGCAACATTCTTTACCAGTGCCTAACTGTCCAAGAAGAGTTCAGGATGTATTTCATATGGATTTTACTATAGTTTGAGCAATATATATCAATATGTTGTCAAATCAGTATTTTATTTTAGTACACATGTATTAGAAAAGATTTAAGATATTTAAACAGAGTTTCTGGAAACCTCTCCATTACATAATGAAAACCTTACGTAACTATGTTTTCTCACTAATATGGAATCCACCACATTTGTGGTTAACAAAAGTAATAGATAATCTGTTGTACAACAGATCCCAAGAAAGAGGCACCAGTGGTGGCAGTGGTGGTCAGTGAGTAGAGATCACAACTAGAGTTCTACTGTAATGAAGTATAAATAATTTATAACTGTATTCAAATAACTTTTTTGAAAATGTAGTTCTTAAAGTATTTCTATCATTTATCTGTATCTATTATACTTGATTGCTGTTTCCCGTGTCAGCAAGGTAGCACCAAGAAACAGATGAAGAAAGACCCATTCCCCCACATACACACATATATACATACATGCACATATATGCACAGCACATACATATACATACCAACATATATATATATACATACATATAAATACACATGCATATACACATACACATATGTACATAATCACACTTGCTCGCCCCCATCCATTCCTGATGCCACCCCACCCCACAGGAAATAGCATCGCCACCCCGTGAGCCAGCAAGGTAGCGCCAGGAGACAGACGAAATGGCCACATTCACTCACACTCAGTCTCTAGCTGTCATGTGAAACTACAGCTCCCTATCACCATTCACATTCTTTAAGAAAGCATTACTTTTATTCTACTTATTTAAACAAAATCATTCATTACATTCCTCAAATACTACAAAAACTCAAATGGAATCAAACAATCAGAGGACATGGGGCAATAGGAGCATTGAAATTAACCAATTACCTGCCTTTACTCAGAAGTCAAGTGCTGATCTTTGTTTCTCCCTCTGCATACAACCTCGCCATCCATACACAAAGTATCTGCAGTTTTCCAAACAGGCAAAGTGTCTGTTGGTGTTCCTGAAGGTGAAAGCGGACACTGCAAATTTACAAAGAATGTAGATACCTCTGTCTGCCCACAATGCATGTTGTGTTTCCCAGAAATCAAGGTGATGGGCAGCATAAATTCTCAATCAAATCTTAAGAAATACATGGAGGTGATTAAGTTTAAGCTGATCTTCACTTTACATATATGGTGTCTCTGCAAATTATTTTCATGTAATCCACCAAAACTTGATTGTACAAGCAAAAAGCCAGAGTAGGCAGAAAAGCGCTGAATATGAAGGAAATAGTGGCTGAATGATATCAATACTTTACTGCTTTGAGCCACACACAAAAAGAACATTCCTCATTCCTTCACCTTTACAATCATTTCCACTAAGAAGCATATTCCTAGAAATTAAATGGATAATAATGCCAAAGCTCAGTTAGGTATCAAAAAACTTTTAGTTAATATATACATCAGTTATGGTGGTCATATCAATCAAAAATGAACAGTGTTCTCAAAATCACTTTTTTATGCTGATGTGAGTAACCTTCATCACTTTCTGCTGAGGATTTTTTTCTCTAAATGTGCAATCTTGATACATATTCTACTACAATACAGTCATTCCTAACACGCTGTTTACCGTTACAGGACTGGAGTATATCAAGCTTCAGATTGTGAATTATTAGCCTAACCTGAAAAGATCTTTCAATGCTAATCAGCTGATGAAGATTTCTTTGCTTCACTAAAACCTCATCAATTCCAGGGGTTGGTGGAAGGTGATGGGTACCTGGCATGCTCCAGGATCCAGGATCCTTATATCATTCCCCCTCCATTCTGGATGAGCTGTCCTTCAGAGTCAACACCCTACTGCCTGTCTCTACTGCCTGTGAGCATCTCTCAAGTGGTGCTGGATTAACATTTAGCCAAAAGCGAGCAAGGCTTGACAGTAAGGTATCTGAAAATCAATTGCTCCTGAAGCTGAACCAGAAATTAGATCAGAATAGAGTTTGTAAAATTCGTATATCTATTCATTTTCATATAACATAATAAGTGATTAGTTTACTGATTATAAATGCTGTTAAGTAATTTTTATCATTGCCGACATATATGCAACTTTGTACTTTTACTACTTGACTACTTCTCAAGATATTTATTACTATTCCATGATCATATATTAGGAATGGCACTTCTACTTTTCCATAAGTACATTTTTGTCAGTGTGACAGTACTTTAACTTAAGTAACAAGGTCTGGCTTTTTTTGACCTTTGACCACAACCTCCCTCTCTCATACTTATTTGGTCTTTCCACCATTACCCCACCATTACAGCTTTCAAGTTTGTATGTTTCTACGTACTTCTCTTTCCTTGCTTGATTTTACATTCAGTATTTCCACTATACATCCTACATTATCACTGCTCTCCACAAAAGTGATAAAATCAGTATCAGCTTATGTGACAGAATTGTTGTTACCAGTATTAGATTTCTATTAATAATTCTGTCACTTTTATGGTGAACAGTAAACATACAGGATGTATTATGGAAATACTGGGCATAAAATTAAAAGAGGGATGACATACAAATATAAAAAACCAATTTGAAAAGTTGTAAGGGGTAGTAGTGGAAAGAACAAGCAAATGTGAGGGAGGGAGGTTATGAACTCTGTTCACTGGCTGTTTGTTTCCACTCTAGTGATGCCATAACTACCACCTCACTCATGGTACTGACTGTCTAATGCACAAAAGATTATTATTTTCGTTGCCTACAAATATGGTGGATTCTATATCAGTGAGAAAACATAGTTATATAAGTTCATTCATTTCATAACCAGTTTCCAGAGAATGACAGTCTGAATATCTTTTTCTCTTCTGAAGTACCGTAGTGAAGTGAAACAGTACTTTGTGCAATACACTAAGATACTCTATTAAAAATAAGGCAGACTCCATATGAGAGACATCATGAACACTTCCCAGACAGACACCTTGAAAAGGGAGAAAGTGGTGGTAGTTGCACGAACCACCTCCCATTCTGTCCCAACACCATCTCCAAATTCACCCATGGAATTGGCTCTACACTCTCTGTGAGATAAACTATTATTTTTGGTAACTAAAAATGTGGTGTATTCTATATGAACGGAAAACATGGTTACTTAAGCTTAATCATAATGCAACTGAAATGTTAACAGAAAAATACTTGAATATTCCTTTTCTAATTTATTTTTACCGAAACATAATATTGATTTTTATGTTTTAAATCTAATCACTGCCAAAAATGTGGTAGCAATGACAGTAAAATACCCAATACCAGTGATTAGTTGTATGTCTTACAGCACATACTCTAGTACAAAAAATGAGCCATGCAATCACTGTTGTCAGAGTTTTAACACATTACTCTTGGTAACTGCTTCAGAGGTCCACAGGCGATGAAATTCATATGTATGTTTACCACAATCCTACCCTTCCTGCTAATAGAATCTAGACCCTTATCATATTGACTAAGTCTATGAAGTGGATGTTATGTACAATCAGAAAACAGCTATGCTGCATGAGGATTTTAAATGAGGGGAAAATAATTCTATGTTGTTTAACGTTAATCAATTGCTTAAAAAAAGTGGTCCTGGGGTTCTCAAAAGTCCTGACACCTAACCCTATTTTTCCCATAAACCCTTAGTATTCCAGGGACCTAACCCCTGTGAATAACAAGGAATAGATGTACCTGAGGAACAATCTTTTCAAAATTTCTAATCAAAGTATTGCATGCTACACATGCACCCCTTCTCTGAGTTTTATGAATACCATCAACAATTCCTAAAAGATGTACCTAATACAGAAAAACCTATGTATTTTGTAGTCCAAGCTATGCAAGTACAATACTGGACTTGCATGTATGCATAGCCTTCAAACATATATCCCATTACCAAGGTTCATAACTGCCATGAGAAGCCTGAGAAAAGCTATGACAGATATCTTAATCAAAGTTTCAATAAGTGCTCTGTGTGATCACATATGCATTCACACTCCAAATCTCTGATATCCCTCTCCACAGTGGTAGAGGCATAAAAGATCCATTATCATTTTTTTAGGCATAAATGATATAAAGTGAAATAAATAGATCTATAGTAAAAAGTATTACAAGAATAACTATAATGAAAAATTTGCAATGTTGTAATGCAACATGACAAACACTACCTTAACTAAATGTTACACAAATGTTTATCAATTAAGTCATGTTAATTTTGAGTTTAATGTGTCTACATTATTCCACTTGCCTTCTTGCTCTACATATACCAAGTAACAGTATCTATGAAAACATGATACACTTATGTGTGTCATGAGCCATACATATAAAAACAGTATTTGGGCTCCTGACCTATATAGTTACCATTAATTTTGTTGGTTGTCTGTAGCAATTTTACATGTTTAGCTAAAATTACCAGTTTTAAACTGTATACATACAGATAATTTTTTCAGCAAATACTTAAACCAGTTCCATATGATTCAAAACCTAAAAAGACATAAATAGTGATAAAATAATATCCATTTCTACTCTTGGAGCATTGATTAGTTACTGGTTTCAGGTAACTATTACCTGATGACTGATAAGATCATTACTACAACAGCTTACTACAGATGAAATGTTTACCAATATGTAATATAAAAGTCACTGATATCAGTAATTAATTAATATGAATCCACTTGTAATGACAGGAAAATGCTAATACATCCATAAACCATCCAGTGTACCTGCTACAAGCAATGTGTCATATTTTAGCTTAAAGTCAATTAACAGAGTACATGAATATATAGATTTCACCTCGAGATTCATGATGGAATGATGGTACCATTTAAGAATCGAAATACACCTCTTCCTTGATTATTCATGGCTGAGTCTTTTCTGTCAACTCAGCTGCACTATAATCAATTGAGAATTAACTACCTTTCATAAATGATGAGGTCCTTACCCATTCAACTTTACAGTGGATGTCACTTCCTGCACTTAGATAATTAGGGTTGTGCATATCAACATTTCTCAAAAACTGAAATAAAATTTGTGGAAACATTATCATATGCATTGTCGACGAGCATTCTATAAGCAGCTAGTAAATCTGGCACACTCTAAGGTACATTTTAATAGAAAACCATTCTGATATCAATGAGCACTGATGCTCCTCCTCTTTAAACCACACATTAACAAGCTAGAAGTGTGCCTACAGTAAAAAGAAATTCTAAGTGCAGAAAACCCCTAGAGAAAGTGAAAATTGTAGCCAGCCAAATGTCAAACCAATGTTACTCAAATTGACAATATACAGTATTAACAAATTCAAAGATTTAGCACTTCAAAGTAACAATAAACACACTAGCAAATAAAAAAGAATTATCCTTAACCCTTTGAAAATATATTTGTTTTCAGGTCTGGTTCCCTAAAAATGTTATTTTGCCATGAAAAAATAAATTGTTCAGATGAAACCTTTCATCATTGTCTCTACATGAAAAGATACTAAAGCTTTCATATTTGGCACTGAAATTAGTTGAAACCAAAGTTTTGTACTGAAAAATATGGTTTTTAATTAACTAATCACAGAATATATACAAAACACATTCTGCAATATCTTATTTAATATATGGCCCACTTAATTCCAATCAGACCAATAGATATTTACAGTCATAACTCTTGCATTTTCAATTCAATTAAGTCTTAACAAGACTCACTTACACATGCACATATACTTTTAAACCTCAGGGAAAATCTGACAAATCATGTTGATGTAACATGGCTTAATTTCGGGTAGTAGTTGGCAGGCAGCCTACAACCAAGGAGGTATATTACTAGTACTACCTGCCTGGGTATCGGGAGGGTTAGTGAAGGCTGTGTAGTGAACCAGCTGCACTTCTCTGACCCAAGTAGCTATCTTTTCTTTCTACTTCTGGCATTCTGTCCACAAACATACAATTTCTTCATGTCATATACAACATTTGACAATATTTGACTTACATAGTTCATTCTTCTTAACTCTAGATTTTTCTGCAGTGGGTACTGTTCACTAGCCCTGCCTTTTAGCAAAATGGTAGGAGCAATAGACTGAAGCAGTAGATACGAACATTTAGGCAGGAGCATTAGGTTGAAACATTGGGTAGAAGTAGCAGGTAAGAACATTAGTATGGAGCTTGAAACATTAGGTGGGAACCTCTGCAAACACTGTGCTAGAGTTGTCCTCTGCCAGTGGCCTGTTAAGGGTGAGGCACTAAAGGTTAAGAAGCAGCACTGGAGTTCACTAGTTATGGAGACTATTGTTGTGGCCACCCCCCTGATAAAGTTCCAGGTGGGAACAGGCATCAGAGATATAGACAGATAGACAAATAGAAATGAAAATGTAAAGAACAATTATGCCACTGTCTATTTTGTCTATAACTATCTCAGGATCCCTTTTTGAGAAAGAGTCCAGGTGTTCGCCACAAACACTTTCCAGGAGTTCCTGCAGCTCCAAGGCTGCAAAAACTCCAGTAGCTGGAAACTAATGGACACATTTGAAGTGAGAAGTTCTTTGACAGGACTTTACTCCTGATGGTACAGCCTCGCTAAAGGTGTCTTTTCACTTGCAGCGTAATACCTGCCAACTGTTACAACATATGAAATATGATATGAAGAAAATATATTCTATCAACAATGCTCCAATTCTCAAAGAAACTTCCCTCTAAAGGGTGGCCATGACAGAAAAATCAGTATCGTTTTTTTTTTTTTTGTACAATATCAATATACTACATTGTCCTGTTCTGCACTACATAAAAAAATACTCACACGAAGAGATAACATGAAGAGATAACCTATTCCTTGAAACCTTTCCCCCCAAAAAAATATATAAAAATTAGAGCAATTTCTGTGCATGTCAGTATAGCAATGTGGATGTCTGGCACCACTGTCAAGCTCCATCCTGGATGCAGAAATGGCAGTATATTTGGTGTGGCATTCATTTCAAACTCTTGAGGGGTGTGGTCGAACAGCACAATGATGGATATATCATTTTTGTCGCCATGGAGAAAAATCAAACACCACATTTAATCATACTGGAATTCATTTGACTGCTGTTGAACCACATATCCAAAGGGTTAAATAATCCACTCACCACTATCACATTTACTAATAATCAAAGTTATGGTGTACTCCATCTTGATATTCTAACTTCAACCTTGGTAAAATCCAAATATCTTCAGTTCATGTTACATGACTGAAAATACACTAGTTACTTCTACATTTGTAGACTTCTAAAATAAAAATGTGCCAGATTAAAAAAACTAATTTATACAAAAACAAGACTTCAGTCAATGATGTTCCATTACTTCCAGTAATATAAACATAACCATCCACACCTTTAAGTCCCATAGATATAGTATAAAGAACTAGAGTCAAACATGCACACTATTACTTTTGTTATCAACAACAAACTTCAAAAATATACACTTCACTCATTTCTTTCATGCACAACAGACTTAGTTAAACTTCAATTTATGGACTGAAGTTTGTTCTAAACTGTAGGCTCAGTCAAACTTTGTTCCATCATATACTTCCTATTTGAAATGCTGACTACAATTATGACTAGTATTTAGTTTTGTTTGATTACACTTGAATTTGATTAGGTACTTAGAATTATTTGTAAAATGACCATTTTCTTAGTACTGGTAAAATCAAACCTAATCTAATCCACAAAATTCTTGATAAATTTAGATCAGCTACGTACCTTGCAGTCTGATGTTTCAAAATATGTCAAAGAAATCTTATGGTGACTCCTGTCTAGCTGCAAGAAACTATGCAATTATTCAGAATTGCTTTCTTTTTCAGGATGTGAGAAATGCTGGTGTAACCACTGTGTTACATCTTCCATATTGTGTTCATGCCACTGTATATGTAAGCGGATGGTTTCCAGTGCCTGAGCAAGTGCTCTTTCTCCAGGACCAACATCAACATTCTTAAAGAATGACTCGACCTACAGAGTAAAGTTTCATTTAGTATGGCACAAGGATGAATAAGAAAAGGAAGTACAAAAGATACAGTATTTTGTGGGAAGTTAGAAAACAGTTTTCACAAATCAGAAACTCAACTTCAAGCTTAACTATCACACTAATTCTAGTGTGTGTCCAAGAGGCTCCACTGGACAAAAGATATGACAAATAGGTCCCACTAACTGAAACAGATTTACCAATACCTATTGTTGATTGACAACTGAACCAGCTACAGCTGATCAAACCAGTTTGAATCCAAAACAGTGTAACATGAGTTTTCAGTTGGAAGATCTTAGCCATGTACATCCTAAAATTCTGTGAGTAATGAGTACGGACAATTGTTGCTATCTCAAATCAAATAACAGCATACTGCAAATCAAAGTAAGAAGGAGTGATTTTATTCCAAAACCTAAGTTAGACAACATGGAGGGAGAACAGAGAGTTTTAAGTGGTGAAGCAATCCAGATTTTGATTTAGACTTTAGAAGCACTTTCTGACAAAGAAAAGAAGGCTACAGGAAGGATGAGGAATAAAACAGCTAGAATCTGTATGCTCTTTATTATGAGAAAGTTAAGATTATACTAATTCATGATAAAAAGGTAAAACAACAGGAAGTAAGGAGCCTTGTTAGTACATCCAACAAACACAAAAAGTTTGTCTACAATTGCAGGATTTAGAGAACTGAAGAACACTGCAAAGGAACATGACTTCAAAAGAAAAGTGAAAGAGGAAAATTACAAGTGAATGGAAGAACATATGCATTATCTACGTAGGAACTGCAGTGAGAAACAAAAAAATATTCAACAAAAATAATGAAGGA
>JAUUDW010115143.1:0-15454 GCA_032361385.1 Panulirus guttatus | reverse complement strand
TCACTAGCAACTTTACTTCTTCATCCCACCTCTCACGACCCTTCCTAATCTGCCCACCTCCCACCTTTCTCCTGCCACATGCAACTCTTGCACATTCTGTGCAGGAATGAATAGTGTTTTGAAATTCGAAACCAGGAAAGAATGACTTAAAAATGTAACCTGATACCTGCTTTCCCATTCTGAGATATTTAATAAATCCAAATAAAGGGAGGAGATGTGGTCAGTACTAGAAAGAGAGCAATTATTAGAATGAGGAGGAGAGGAAAAATAAGTTGAAATGTGTCGAGTGGAATGGTCAGCATAAGAGATGAAAGAGTAGATGAAAGGACAGAACCCTGATGGACACCATTGTTGATAGAAGTCTGTTGTTTACTGTGATTTATAAGTTAGATATTCAAAACAGTTGAATAGTTTCCTAATTCATTAGTGACAGCTATACTTCAGTAAATGAGCTGTTGTTCTGTTGGAGATGGGTGAAGCTCGTATGTACATTCATAGAGCCACTGATACCTTACACCTTTAGTAAAGGGTTCACTATAGTATATTGCTTGTATTTTTTTCTTGTCAAACGTTCCTGGACATTTGGAAGGTGAGAGTAAGAATATGCTTGAGCATAAATTTCAGCTTTTATAGTTATTTTGGTTATTACATTTACTTTGGTTATCACCTTGAGGTGACCTTGGCAGCAGACGAAACCATGGGAACAGAAGTGTGTCTTGGGGTGGAAAGGAGAGCTAAGATCCTGGGTGTATTAAAAAGCATATGGAAGGAGAGTTCACTGTGTGTTAGGGCACAGATAATTATTTGTGAAAAAGTTCCAACAGTCACTTCAAAGAACTTCTCACTCCAAAGGAGTCTACATTTCCATGTTCCTGGAAGTAGCGCAGTCATGGGCTGCAAGAGCCTTTGGAGGGATCTTGAATAAAACCAAACTCTTTCATAGAAATTTTTCTTTGGATGAATGTAAATAAGTGAAACGTATGTGTGTATGTATGCATATAGTGTGGTTCTACAAGAGGATTAGTAGACACCTTTTTGCCTTTGAGCTTAAGCTATTGATTCATGTGAGTTTAATGCTTCTGCCAGTGTTGAAGACAGAAAATTTAAACTTTGTCATTAGAATTCCTCTCAAACCTTGCCTCACTATGGATTTGACTTTTTTGAAATTGATGACATCATAGATGATTTATGCGCATATTATGAGATAGATTGAGTCTTCTGCTGTGACCATCCTCTTAATGGGAATTCCTGGAGGAAACGGGCATTAGGGAGATAGGTAGATAGATGGACATTATATATTATGCTCCAAAGACTTTATTATTGTCCACACTAGGGCTGCTGGAATTACAATGTCTGCAAAAAACCTTGTCCTCTTCCCCATACATTCTCAAAGGTAATGTCACACTTACATTTTATCACTTTTTCTTCTCTCCTTTGGCCATGATTACCTTCTGCAGACACCTGGGCATGGGATTAGCAAGGTTTCTGAAGTATTCCAAGTCCATGTTGTGAGTCCATTAGAGTCTTGATCTCCTGAACACAAGGCAAGGCACTGATTGGATGTCTTCCTGAATGCCCACTGTGCATAGAAATCTCACGTGTACCCACATACTCTTAGTTTCCAGACCAGAATTCAGGCTTTCTCCTCCTTAGAAAGGTAAGAGCCAACCATCTTGAAGCACAGGTGAAAGAAATACAATGCCTAGAAGTAAAATTCCCAAAATGAAGTGACAACCTTGAAGAGTAAAGAAAGAACATCGTTCCTTCAAGATAGCATGAGGAATGCTGAGGCAGGTTGCTGGTGCTCATACCGTTAGAAATACTAGACTCAGCAACCAGATGTATAATGATTTCACCCTGAAACCATCATGTGCTACCCACAATAGACCTTAGCTGGATATCGCCTGTGAAAAGATATGGGGGGCATACAATGAGTTTGGAGGACACTGTAGTTCACTTATCAATTATTTGTATAATGCAGTCATTATGGCCCAACTTCTTCATCTTTTATGCACTCTACACTGTCTTGTGCCATGTTCCATAGGTATTGTAGGTGTGTATGACAAAATAACCACTCTGTTAGAAAAAAATTCTTAATGACTCCAGCTTTTGAAGGCACTGATTACCCAGACAAGGAACTGCAATTGTTGGTTATGCTATGTATTGTATATTATTAGTTAGGGTTTATATATTATGGTAAAGTTGCATTGATAGGTCAGGACTGCATACAGATCTCTGTCAAAATGTTTAAACAAGTATAATATGCTTTTTCTGTGGTGTTTGGAGCAGATCTCTTACAAATATAAAAGAAGGCACATGGGAAGTTTGTAACTATAACATATGTTGAGCAGACAAATTATCCAAATGTTTGACTACAGTTCTTGTTATAACATGTTGAGCAGAGAAATTATCCAAATGTTTGACTACAGTTCTTGTTAGAAATTAACAGTGATGATCTTAGCAGGTATGGGAAGTGGACGAGTTCGTCGAGGAGCCCCAAGTGTTCCTCCAGATTACATAGCAACCCAGCTCAGAATGAAACAAATTGGTCGAACTCTTTCTCACGATGGTGTTCAATATTACCGCCATCCACATCATGATGGTAAGTGTGTAAATTAACTTGATACTAGGGGATAAGGTAAGAGAACAGATGTTATCTGGTTTGGGTGTATTATAGACAATAGGTGAAGTATGGACTTCTCTCTCTCTCTCTCTCTCTCTCTTCTTTTCTTTTCTTTTCTTTTCTCTCTCTCTCTCTTCTTTTGTTTTCTTTTCTTTTCTCTCTCTCTCTCTCTCTCTCTCTCTCTCTCTCTCTCTCTCTCTCTCTCTTTAGGCTCCAGTCACGGACAAAAGTCCACATCACGGCAGGGTCCTTATTGAAATATAGAAAGTTGAGAAAGGGGGAAAAAAGAAAGGGAAGGTATTTATGAATTTTTGAGAAAGTGAAACACCTGTCTCTTGAAATAAGCCAGGTCATAGTTATTGGGAAAGACATGAGAAGGTAGAGAGTTCCAAAGCTTCAACGTGTTAGGAAAGAGGCAGTTATCAAAACGGCACACCTTTGAGTTGCTGATGGCCACATGATAATCGTGTGGCGCAGCAGCCTACCGAGTATTCTGTGGTCTAGCTAGTGGTGGGGGCTCACAAAATTGAACACTGTCCTTCAGAGGTTGTTTTCAGTCTCTTCACATGCTCTTCTTCTTTTTTCCTTTACTTGCTTTCATAGCTATATATGCTAAGGTAATCCTTTTTACTCTGCTCTTTATCATTTGATATTCAAAGTAAGTGGTTATTGCTGTATATGCCAATACAGTCAATGTGTAGAACTCCACAGCAAACAGATAAAAGTAGTATGCGAGTTATACATAGAATTGATGATAGGAAATGTATGGTAAAAAAGAATTTGCTTTATTAAATATTCCTTTTAAACTGTTGTTCATTTCTCTATTAGGTCGGTAACACGGGAAACCCTCCCACATATGTCCAACCTGCGGCAGGAATTGGTGTAGGTGGGCAGCCTGCTGTAGTCACGCCCACACCTGCCAACCCACCTGCTTACACAGCCACAGCTCAGCAGCAGGTTACCACTGCAGAGTTTCAAGTGAGTTGTTTCATTTCTTTAAATGTAAAACTATACTTGCATGTAATATGGACTGATGAGCTCTACAGTCTTTGTCCTTATTTTCTCTGACCATGTACTTTTGATTTTTTGATAATTTGGATGTCCTTTATTGCTTGCACTGCATCTATGAACATAATTTGAAATGTATGAATACTGATACAACAGAAATATTAAACTATATGCCTGGTAATTCATTGAAAAAAGATGTTGTTTCAGATATGGATACGAGAACAGTGTTAACTGACATGTTCAATAAAAGCCTTTTCAGTGCAAAAATGAAAGTGTGAATGGAGATTAAGTGCCACTCAACAAAATTAGTTAGTATGTAAAGGGAATGATAAAGAAAAGCTACAGTTGTTTGGAATACTTTGTTTACATTAGCAGCTGCATTCTTGCCTGTACACTGCATACATTTGTGGTTTATCTATAAGATTCACAGTTGTAGGGAGATGTGTGATTGACCCTTTTGTCACAATAATGGAAAATCATAAGAGCAACTTTGAAGTTATCCATGATAACAAGGTTTTCCCAATGGTTTTATAAAAAGGTCTTGTAAGGTTTTGCCAACCCTCCTCCAACCAGGGAATGGCACCAGGCTTCCATGAGGTGCTACCCTCATGTGGTGGCTTGCTGAAACTTCACATAACAGTGACACAGTGAGCTGATGGCTACCACTCACATAGTGGTTTATTTATATCATTTTCTCTCTTTACTTTGTTTTCATCATCATTTAGATACTTTTTGTATGCTACAACATGAAGATCTGTTTTTTAAGTTTATGATGTACTGTGATACATTACGAATGATGATATGCAAAGTTATTGACGAGTGTGAACATGTTGGCACAAGTAATTTTTTCGCACTCTTCGTTCATCATCATGAGAATGTGTTAATGGGCTAATGCAGATATATATGATGATGACATGCATTGATTTTCATGAATAATTATGAACTGGCAACACCATGCTGCTTAGTGTCTCCGTAAACCCAGCAGTTTAATTTTTTCATGCCCTTTTCAATTTGTTCATCACATCATTTTGAGTGTAAGGAGCAGGAATTCTGCTACACTTTAGGAAGTTTATACCACCCTGCAGGCATCACACATAAATCTTATATTTTCATTTTTTCCCCTCCAAATTGGATATTGTTTTTAAGAAAAAAAATGCTAAATATGGAAACTTTATGGATTTATCATCTTAAAAAAGTAGAAAAAAATGGACTAACTAAATATTTTTATTTATATTTTGTTGGAAAATTGATTAGATTATTTGGTAATGCAGCTGGTTTTTCGCATTACTTAGCCAAGGGGTTAATGATGCATTTCATTTCCATGTTGTCATATATCATGTATAATGGGTGAAATCATTGAAATCAGTGAAGATGATGCCTTGGGAGTTACTGACTCATGTTCATATCCTGCTGACTGTTGTGATAAAGCACTTTATTAGTTCATCATGGTATAGGTCTTAAGATGGCAGTAGAATGAGTATATGAAAAGCTCTTTTTTTTTTATAATGTTTGTTAGTGATATTTATACTCAGAAGAGCTCTAAGTTGACAAGAACACGCAGTTATAATTGTTTGGCAATTGTAATTTTCAGAGGTAAATAGTGCCACATTCCTCTTCTCTTTTTGAGCAGTCTAAGTTAAATAGGATCCTTGTATACACCTTGTATGCAGCATACAAGGAGTAGGTTAATTGAGAACCATGCACTGTATCTCAGACTAACTATTCCTACTTATCTGTTAGTTACTCATTCCAAGAGCTCCATGAAGACATTATTGAGAGGCTGAGGATATATAAGGAGTATGATTACCAGGCACTGGTTAGGGTTGTTGACATGGTTTCACTTCATCGTACATAGATTAGTTGTGACAGTGATTACCCAGGTCAATGAGGAGGCTAGGACGTCCAGAATATTGCTCATTTACAGCTAAAACATTTATTTTGTTTTGCATTGTATATTTGCATGTTTCTTCTGCACCTGTAACCCCTTTAGGTCCTAACCGCAATGACAAAGTTGTCTTCTTCAGTCTTAGGAATATTAGCTGTACAATATTTGAAATACTGGAAAAATAGCACTATCTCATCTCCCCACATGCAAATACTGTAGCTTTCCCAACCCATGATGTGATTGCATCACTTGTTTAGAAGAATACACACTTTCGCTCATCTCCATGAATATTTTCAGTACTCTGTTTTCACTTGTGTAATTTCAAGTCGCAGTTATGCCTTACCTTTTTCATGTCTTCTCCCAAACCTGACTTCTCTTCCATGAACACACTCAAACTGTTTTAGTCACTTCTTCTTTGTACCCACATTTATTACTTTTGCACTTTGATGCAGATTTTGTAGTTTTTTATATATTGATTTGACATAATAGTAATTGTATATATTGGATAAATTTGACTTATGCTTGTTCAGGAAAGAACGGTTTAGGAATTTATTTCTCAGGTACAGTGTTTTTATTTATGTTGTTTTCATACAGGCTTGTTTTTATGACCTTAATTAATGCAGAATATATGTATTATTGTAAGCAAGCAGTTGACAGTATTTTCCTTTCCATTTGATGGCCAGGAATTGAAGGTGAGAACATGCAGACTGTACAGAGAATCCTGCTCCATGAAGATGTTCATTATCATTGTTAAGAAAGGAGGTCCTTTTAATTGGCATTTTGCTTTGATTTGCTTGTTATTTCTTTGCATGGGAAAAGGATACTCCGTACATTGAACACTAAAGATGATTAATGTTGCACAGTGTGTGTGTTGTGTGTATTTATTTGTGGCAGTTTTACTTTTTCTGCTAAATTCATGCATGCTGACTTTAGTTATCTGGCTTATCTGCTGGTATGGGTGAAATAGTCTAGAGATTTTAAAGAAATAGATATTTGATTAATCTTTTAGCACCATCAGGTTAGCTGTATAAATTTCAACCAGTTATATTATTGTTTATCTAGGAAAACAATATGCTGCTGTTCATGCTGTACTTTGGTAGGTTTAGAAAATTTTCTGTCGAAAGAAAACACTAGTGTTGTCAGATATCAGATAAACTCCCTGTAATTACCTGTTTGTAATTACTTATTTGTATTGCGCAGGGAGGGAGTTTTACAATCATGGGACCCCATTTCTTGAGCATTCTCCACAGTCATACAGTTTCTTAAATTTTTGTGTTCACTCTGCATTAACCATGTCCTCAGTCATTCTGTTCTATTAAGCCACTACTCGTATATTATGTTTACATATTTTTAACAAGTTTCTTGCTTCATTTGATGTTATATCCTCTGGTTACTCTGTCCATGAGAAGGAGATAGGAGGATGGAATGAAAGAAGCATTGAGCAATTGGGGCCTGGAAATGTGGGACAGAGAAAGGTGTGTATGGGATGGAGCGAATTGGAGCAATGTAGTGTACAGGAGAGACGTGTTCTCGGTGGGCTGAATCATGGAACACAAGGCGGTCAAGGGAAACTACGGAAAGTCTATAGGGCTTGGCTGTAGATAAGGGCTCTGGTTTCATTGTACCATAAATGAAAGCTAAAGAATGAATGTGACCTAATGAGGCTGTTCTTTATCTGCTCCTCACTACCTCACTACCATATATATAACCCAGTAAGCATATCAGTGGATCTGGAATTAACATTCAATTATGTGGATTATATTTCTTTATAGTTGCATCCTTGAATTGATAAAGATGGTCTTTTCCTGAAAAATCTGACTCCAAGTGGTCTCTTTGTATCCCAGGAAACTTTGTGCTTCAGGGGTTGAAATATAGCAAGACTGCTGTTGCTGTTTTCTAGGATACACAGTAGTACCATACCTGTGATGACAGATGAAGGTGTTGGATCAGACATGATTTGCATGCATTATTCATGTATGGTGTAGTGAATTTTGATATTTACCTTGAATTATAGGTTTTCAAATAAATCATTTTTTTGTTTGTTCAGAATTGGGTGAATATTCACTACACATGATTGCCTTTGGTCCCCATATCTCTTGATATTCTTAAAAGAATTTTTTATTTTTGATTTTTTGGCAGTGAGGCATATCCTGTCTTTGTGAAATATAGGTACTGTAAAAGAAATACATTGTTATCAGGTAGATAGATGGAATGGTTGTAGGGAGGAGTAAGATTAAGGGAACATTCTTCCCAGTATCAACATGTATTTTCAGAACAGATGTCTGGAGAATATTCCCCGTTGACCACCTGCTAGTAAGCGTGGAAACTCCTAGTTAATAATAGATAGACATAAGCAAGTGTTTTATTTGTGTCTGGGTCATTTACTTAATTTTACATGTAACTTTTTAGGCTTTCCCTCAGGAAAGTTGGTGATGGTGTGTTTTCTGTGTGTTATGATTGCATTTGCTTGTTCTGTTAGGCTTTGTGTAGGAAATGCATAATTTCTCATTTCAAGTACAGCTCAAAGACAATATTGTTGCCATGAATGATGAGGGACCCAGGCTCTTTACTTGGTGATGGAAGTTAAAAAAGATGATTGGAGTGTAACAACAGCTGTTGTCATGAAAGCATGTGTTGCATTTTATGTTAGAATGATCTATTCCTGTGAAAAAAAAAAGATGTGGGAGGGGGGGTCTGGTAATTTGAATACCTCATATTCTAAAAGTTGCATAATTTCAATTTCAGTAAAACTCATTTGGTTTGATGCTGTTGGAATTGGGTTAATTTTTAGGTTCATATAGGTAATGATTAGTGCAACACTTGTGTCTGAAATTAACAAATCATGAAAAGAAACGTGTATTAGTTAAAGAAACAGTTTGAGGATTTTCTGTGGTATAAGATTTATTTTTGTCAATTCCATACCAGTAACAATATTAGATTTACTGAATTTCTTCAAAATTTAATGTATACAGTTACAGCTGATTACTTTGTGATTGGTGTTTACAGCGGCGACAAGAAGAATTAGAAAAGAAGGCTGAAGAATTGGCACGAAAGGAAGAGGAACTGCGGAATGCTGGGTCATCAGGAGGTGAGCTTTAAAATATCTCCTCATTGTATACTGCCTGCGTAAAACAAGAAAAATTTTCTGTAATATGAGTTGTAAAATGCTTGGTGAGCATAGATAGGATTTGAAGCATTCACTCTTTGTATGTGTACAGTTTGAAAAGAGTTAAAAGTTTTCAGTACGCTGCTCTGGAAACTGTTAACCCATGTTTCTCATAGGAAATGATGGCTGACACCAATTTATGATCTAACGTTTACTGCCTCTGTTTGGATATCCAGCTGATTTATTGTATCAGCAGTAGCATATAGGTATTTCTTTTGGCTTTAGGAAGGCATAGGAAAAAATTCTGCTCTTTTCAGTACCCCTACAGATCCCATTATAAGTATGCAGATTTCATCCTGCAGGTCTTCTGCACATGCTACTTATGTCATCAGGAAGAACACTTTTGTTGAATATTAATCTGTGAAGAAAAGACAGAGGAATAACATGGATTATTCAGTTACATTCAGCCATGGTGTTGAGAGGATGTAACAGTAAATTGCTAAATGCAAATGAAGTTGGGTGGCATTTGATTGGTAGTGATGAAGACTTGTGATCCAGATGATGATATATAAATTACATACATGGATCTAGTAAAAACTCTGCTATTGTGGAACAAAATGTTAGTAGCAGTAGTGTCATAGTGTGAACTATGTAGAAAATTAGGTAAACTTGCTTTAGGAAGCAGTAAAATTCTTACTGCTCTGGGTATATAATGACACTGCATAATGAATGTTTAGTCACAGATCCAAAGCCACAAAGTGTTTCTCTGAACTAGAAAATGTGTCCTTTACGAAGATGAAAATACATATTAACTATACTCTGAAAGAAGTAAGATGAATGGTAAAACTTGATGATAGTTGCAACTCTTCTTACATTACAAGCTTTGTAAATGAATGCTGCAAAAATGATGTATTGGAAAATAAGTGTTCTCAGTGCTTTAAAGTATTATGAATGAAGTGGCAGCTTTACACCTTTTCAAGACACATTTTGTAAGTTGAAATCTGTCTCTCATGTTTCTCTGCTGTTCTAACTGCCTATCCATGTACATATAACTCTGATGCCTGTTCCCTTGGGAATGCTCTTATGAGGGTGGCCAAGGCAAAAGAGTCTCCATAACAGGTGAACTCCTGTGCCATTTCTTAACCTTTACTGCTGCACTCTTATCAGGCCGCTGGCAGAGGGCAACTCTAGCCCAGTGTTTTCAAAGGCACTTGTCTAATATTCCAAATAGCCCTGCACTTTCTGTATATATAGCATCACAGCTGTATTGTTCTTCCACCTTTGCTTAAAAAGCACCCATTTATTAGAAGCACCAGGAAATTTGTGTTTTTTGAAGGAAGGGAGCACGTACAAGGAGATTTTGGTAAAATGACAGGGCTTGTGAGTGTCTTTCACCACTACTCTTGCCTGACGAATTCTGGTATTTCTCTCCACTGTGATACTAAAGAAGGATATGGAAGGATGGAGTGAAGGAGGCTTTGGAGTATCGAGGCCTGGACGTTCAGGAGGACAAGAGGCATGCATAGGATGGAATGAATTGGATTCATGTGGTATATGGGGGCAGTTGGTTGAAACAGGCTATACAAATTGGTCAAAGTGAACCAAACAGTAGTTTGTAGAGGTTTGCTTTGGATAGTATGTTTTGGTTTTGGTTTACTAGACATGAGTGTTTAAGAGTTGAGGTCATTTTTCATCTGTTCCAGATGGATCTTCACTAAAGAAGGGAAGGCTGTTACTGTAGTTATAGAAAAAATTGATAAAGTGTGAAAATATTTGTATGAATTTTCTTCACCATGATGTTTATTTTTCAGCTCGTCAAGACAACTGGCCACCTCTTCCGGCTTCATGTCCAATAGGTCCCTGCTTTTACCAAGACATCAATGTAGACATCCCATTAGACTTTCAGAAGATAGTCCGCATGCTGTACTACTTGTGGATGTGTATGTATCCTATGGGTAATATTTACATATTCCCCATTATTATACAAAGATTACTTAGATTACCTGGCATGCATATGATGCATACATCTAAGCAGGCCTTTGATCACATTAAGAAGTTAGAACTCTGGAGACTAGATGAGCATACATAAACAAAAACTGAACATGTATCTACACAAACTCCCACACTAACACCTCCGTGTTGTAGCTGTTAGCATCATGCAAGCGCTGGCTGCCTGGAATCAGATCTGGATTGGTATGAATCCCAATCACAGCAGCTGATCTGTAGTCCACCCAGTTGTTAATCCTCCCAAGGGGCTGGTTGATAAAATGGGTTTTGAGGCATAGGCTAGAGATGTGTTTTTGCATACATACATAAGAATAAAGCCATGGTACTTGTATACAAAGTTAAGAAACGAGGCAGCATGAGTGTAAAGCTCTCTCTCCATGACACACAAATAGTAATCAAACACACACACACACACACACACACACACACACAGTAGTCAGGAACCAGGGTATTCTGGTGAAAGGTTCTTTGAAATTTACTGTGAAGGAGTCAGAACATTTGTACCTCCATCATCAAGTTCAGAGGAGTCACTCAGTGTGAAGTATGTAATTTAAAAAGAACAAATATTTTTTATGGTTTGCATGTTCATATGGTTTTTGTCAGTGAATTATACTTTTGGATACATGGTATTATTGATGAAAACATAGAAAGTAAAGGTTATCTTTTTATTGTTGAGTTGGCTGTGTGTAAAAGTAAATAGGAGTTCAAGAATTATCATGAAGAGCATAATAAGTGTAATGGAAAACTACATGAATATATTCATGTTTGATAAACTACAGCAATTTTTTTTTTGACAGTTCATGCTCTGATACTGCTACTGAATATCCTGGGTTCCTTGGGATTGTTCATTGCTCTAGGTCAGGGTACTACCTTTGGCTTGGCCATTATCTACTTCTTGATCTGCACACCCTTCTCGTATATTTGCTGGTTCAGGCCTATCTACAAGGCTTTCAGGTAAGATATATTGATTGTGTTTGTTCATACATTGAAAAGTTGTACCTATGTCAATGGGAATGGAATGGAAGATCATGTAATAAGTAGAATATGTGTATGTAAAGTTTTATGTTTTAAAAGATAATTTGAATTTAGAATTTTTAATTGTTTAAAGAATCTGTGATCTAGGTAATACTTCAACCAGCCAGTTTTTGTTAAGTACAAGAGAGCAGGATTGAGTATAGCAGGATGAGAAACAGGGAACAGGGAGACTTTGAAAAGAAATCTTTTAAGAGTGTTGGATGAACGGCATAAAGTGAGTTATGAAATGATGATTAAAAACAGCTTGTGGAAGTTTAAATGATTGAATGATAATGGAGAAAGTTTAACAGACGGGGCCGCCTCCATTTTGTCCTGATAGGTAATGATTACATGAACACTAAATCTTTCTTTGTCTAATTGAATTTTTTTTCTCTGATTGCAGGAGTGACAGCTCCTTCAACTTCATGGTCTTCTTCTTTGTATTTTTCTTTCAACTGATTTTCAGCGTAATTTGTGCTATTGGGATTCCAATGGGGAGTTGGTAAGTGACTGTATTTATGTATTTATGTTGAGATTTTATTTACGTATCTCTTCTGAAGAAATGTACACAGTTAAATAATTGACAAAGCTTTTTCCCTTATGTTAAAGTTATTGTGTTATTGGTTGAAGCATGAATTTATAGATGTACTTTTTTGAGACATAAATGAATGGAAATGTTACTCTTGCTTGACATCTCAGCTGAAGAATGCGAATGAGAATTGAACTAGGGCTTATGTTACTTAAAATCCACTCTTTGCACATTACAGTGATCGTAAGTTGATACTTGATTGAATTGAGAGGTTACTTGCTTTTGTTCCACCATATATTAATGGGCATGGAACTTTTGATAATGCAGAATGGAGTATTAGGGAGAAGATCCCCTGTACCTTTCCACTCTAGATGAAAGAAGAATATGATGGTCATGATAACCACTATTATTTGGGTGTTTTGATGATGGTAATTGACCAGTTATTTAAAGCGATGAGGAATATGTCAGTTATAGAACATAACTGGAAGGTGGATGACAGTATTGCCAGGAAGATGTGAGAATGCTGTTCTAGTAATAATGCAGTAGACAGGTAGTGAAGGAAAAAAATTAGTAATTTGCTTTAAGCACTGGGAAACAAAAAAATTGTCTTTAACAGAAGTACAGTAAATAGGTGGGGGGGCCTGTGAGTGTAAAGCTTCCTTCCCTTATGCACATTATACTGAAGGATGTCAGAAAAAATTTAATTATGATCTAGTGGCCCTGTAAGGTGAGATGAAATTGCAAGCTTTGAAAGCAGTGAGAAATTGAGCAGCCTTTATGATGGAAATATACAAATGAGAGATGGCTCCTGTGTGTGAAGGATGCTCTTTTTATGCTCATTTAGGTAATTTCACATTGAAAAATCATCATTTGTCAGGCTTTAGTTATGTTTGTTAATATCCATAGTTTTTGAAGTCCCTTCTTCATACTATCTTTGACGCTGTTTAAAAACTTACCTTAGTTTTCGTATAGATATTCTGGATGCATGCTTTACATCATGAAAGGGATAAAGTGAATTAGAAAGATATTCCTTAACTTTGTCATTAATCAGCTTAGAACAGTAGGATGTTATGTTTAGCTACTTATTTTAGAGTTTTGTTTACATTTGTTAGAACATTGTTATCCTGCTAGGTAATGGGAGACAGCACAACAAATGTAAATGAACAACAAAGAGAAACATATGTCCACACAGATGCATAAATAAACACATCCTAAATCATTCAATTACATTTTATACTGAAAAAGGAATTCCTCTCTTTTGAGTCTTCAGCAACACCACAGGGTCAGTACATGTGCCAAATAAAAGAAGAGCTGAGTTTTAAATATGTTTTTCACCTCTTATCTTTTAATTAACTGCTTAGTATTACTCAAAATATCATTACAGTATTACACAAAAGTCTCAGTTGGAGTGCTTGCTACTCTGGGGGAACCTTTATGATTTCAGTGACAGAAAAAGAATTTAGGCATGGAGAGTCATGGAAACAAACTATTGAACCTTCGGGATTGAACAAAAAGTACATGAGGGCTTTTACCACTCACCTGACTAAACGAATTCATTAATACCAACAGGTATTTAGAGTAATTAAAGGAGAACTAAACTGTTTGTGCATCCTGTCTTGTACCTTATTGCATTTAAAACCATTTCAAACAAGTCTCATTTGGGAAAATATGGGTGACCAGATTTTCAAAAAGATTACCTTGAAAACCACGTCAAATTTCTTACCGTTAATAACATTACAATGTTCTTTAACTTTCAGCTGCTCTTGAAGATAGTCCATCAGTCTTTTACACTCATACTGTGGTTTTTTAGTTTGCTGTTTACAGTAATATTCATTGCATCTTTCTTTTCATAATATCTTCTTATCCTTCAGATACTGTTCCAATGTATAAGCAATCAAGGTAAACAATGGAGCAGTCTGTGAGGCTAATTTGTGGATGGTAGACTCTGGCACCAGTATGTTATGTGGGACAAGTAGAGAGTGGATATGTGGAAATAGGCCATTATTTACTTCCTCCTGATACTATCTTGCTAAGGCAGAAGCAGTTGTTTATAGAAAAGACACTTTTGTTTTCCTAAAGCTGCTAACCTCTCAATTCTCATTTCATTTTTTTTCCTCATTTATACAATCTTTGTTTACCTGATTTCTGCTGTGTTGATTCTTTAACCTGATAACTTTTTCTTTCTAGTTAGTGTATACTATCACTTCATAAGCCTGTGATAACCTTTATGTTTTGTGCCTTGCATTCCCATCATACTATCAAGTCTTTTTTTTTTCTCACCATTCTTACACAGTGCTTATATTTTGCCTTGTACATAAACAAAAACAATATGATTTTTTCAGCATCTCATTTACTCCTTTACTATATTATGTATTCTTTACCCTAGTGAATATTTAAACACATTTGACACCATTTGTTATACTCAGTTCTTGTCAGCTGGTGATTTATCATTTGTTGTTACCCTTTTAGCCATAGGAACTTCATCTTCTATCCTTACCTTTCCTCAAATACACTAGGTATTTTACACCACATGATTACTAATGAACGAGATTCCCGCGTAACAAGGAGTCGCTCGTGGAAGACGCGGGATCGAGGATACGAGTCTCTTAAGGATATAATTGAATCTCATGGTAAAGAGTTGCGGATATCTGTATTGAAAAAAAAAGAAGATAGATATCCTTCATTTCATGAATGTCATGGAAAATATACCATGGTTTAGATGAGAGTATCTAACCAGTACGAAGAAGACCTACAGACTGCCAGCATCGTCAGGAAGCCATGAAATGTCTCGAACGGAGGACAGACCCAAGAATCATGAGCATCGTGTTCCCTAGTGCGCCGCCGCAGTTGCCACCTGATTATAGAAAGGCTACCGAAAGGTATTTTCTTTAAAGGGAGAAAAAAACGTGTCATGTTTGCACTTCATTACAGGGGAAGGTGGTCCTCCACCTCAACCTTCGACTCGTTTACGAGGGCCGGCGCATAGAGAGGAGGTATGTGTGTGAGACACTCGTCTCGAGCCGTGGCAGCCGTGCCCCGGAGTTCAGAATGCAGAACGTTCGTGTAAATTTTTTTTTAGTTTTATTTTTACTGTATCGGAGTTATGCTAATTGTATTATCAACTGAATTCCTTGGGTAATGGCTATCACTTCGGTTATATGACTTCCAAGACATAAATGAAAGTGCGTTATATTCGTATATATATATGTATATATATATATGTGTGTGTGTGTGTGTGTGTGTGTGTTATCTGTGTGGGTGTGTGTGTGTGTGTGGGTTTTT